>OZ023323.1:10883926-10981146 GCA_964007375.1 Ophion obscuratus | reverse complement strand
AGAGAGATTGTGTGTATACTGACGAGTGTGGCGGGAGCGGAGCTTGTCGCTGAGTAGAGACACGGCGAACTCGATGATCTTGTTAGCGCATGCCGGTATGTTGATAAAGTGTGTCTCTTTGAGTCTCATAGGCGTGCTGTTCTGTATGCATCTCAGCATGTTCCGTATGTCGGTGATGGACCACGCGCTAAGATGGGCCCATCGTAAGCCCAGCCTCGTCGTACACGTGACTGTAGCCGTGGACCTGATTGTCCTCGTCGTCCATCAGAGCCTCAACGACCAGCGTGTGCGCCTGGACCATTTGGGCGGACGTGTACTTGTACGGGTCGAACCTCCCTGCGCAAGAGAGAATAACCCGACGACCTCGAGAATCCCTGCGTTCAAGCGGCACTAGGTAACCGGCGTCGATGATGGCCTCGATGTCCGGATCGTCGATGTCCAGATTTTGGAACCATTCAGGATACAGTTGCCTTATGACGAGATAACGCTCGAGCATTTCTTGGGCCATTGGGAGACTAAATTTCTTGGTTCTGAGGAATCGCAGGAGGAAAGACGAGTCGGTGCGACATCGTTTGATGGAGGGATGCTTGGCAATCCATTCGCGAAATTGCTCGATCGATCGTTCTCTCGTCGCGTCGTCCTCTCGCAATTCGGCTCTCGCGGTCGCTCTCGCCTCCTCGCTGAGCCCGCCGCCTGCTGCCGCCTCGGTACCCATCGCGCGATCCTCCGAGGGGGGGGAGGGGGGACCAAACCGAGTCTGTACAGAGTACGCGACTTTAGAAAGTTCGCCGATGGAAAGAATCGTCCTCTCTCTCGCTCGCGCTCGCTCTTGTTCCGTTATAACTGGCGTAGATGTATATACGCGCGATCGTGCTTTCCTCGACGAAAAAATGAGAAAAAAAAACGGCCGTTCGCGGTCGAGTATCGGTAAGACGCGAGAAAATCGGCTTTGTTTTTCGCGCTCCTTTGCAATTAGCCACACGTGGCCGCACACGTCATTTTTACGTACGCGTACGCACGCCCGAGACGGACTCTCGTCAAGCGCTACGAATGCGCAGAGGTTCGCGTGCCGATCACGGAGAAAGCGAAAATCGTATCGCGCGTAGGCGCGAGACGACTCTGCAAAGACGCTCTCTTCATCCCGACGAGCAGCCGACCGCGCGAGTGTACGAATTCAAAAGCGACATGAGATCGATGCGATGTGAAAGAAAAAACGAGTGCTTGTCGCTGCGTTCGAAAAGTCTCAAGCCACGACAGTTTCGCGATGAGGGATGACGACCGCGCGCGTATACGAATTCAAAAGCGATTAAAGAAAGTACTTTTCCGCTGGGTTCCAAATGTTTCAAGCCTCGAGAGTTTCGCCGCGAGAGATCGCGACCGCGCGAGTATACGAATTCAAAAGCGGTATGAGATTGAGCGAGTAAAGAAAAAAAAAAGTGCTTTTCGCTACGTTCCAAAAGTTTCAAGCCTCGAGAGTTTCGCCGTGAGGAATCGCAACCGCGATCGACCGAGGACACGAACCGCCGCGGCGCGTGCCACTTTCGCTTTTCCAACTTTGGTGCCGATCGGGCCAACTGGCGACCGCCGTCAAAGACGAATTTAGCGGCGCGTTTAACGGAGCGACCGGGGGGTTAATTCGCCAATTTATACGCGCGTAGAGAAGAAGCCAAAACTCACCCGGTTACTGCGTTGACAGTCGAGAAGATCCGTTGGCTTAAAAGCGCAAGGTAACACGCCACATCCACAACGACGGTGCTCCTCGGCGCGTACTCGCGAACTCAATTGCGGCGTCGCGGTGCGCTCTCACTTCTCGTCTTATTCCCACTCGAATGCGAACGGGCGTCCTTTCGTTCCGAGACCCCCCCCCCCCTCCCCTTGTTTTGCCCGCCGTCGTTTTCTTCTCGAACGTACTCGCGTTGCGCGCACACGTAGAGCGTTACGTATCGCCTCTCGCCGCGCATTTTCGAGTGAAAGGTTTCACCGCGATAACGTTACCAACGGATTCTTCCCGCCTTCCCCCCTCCCCCCATTGTTCAACTTTTTATTCGCTCTCGGCTTCTTTCACCCAAAGGATTGCTCGGCTTCGATTTGTCCGGCGGAAACTATTTCCGGCGCGATATTGCGCAATCGAGCGATCGTTGAAAAATTAGAAAACAAATATCGGACGAGAGTAGACGGTAAGGGGGGACGGTGGGGGGGGGGGGGGGGGGAGTCGCCTCTCACGCTCAATTTTGTAACGATGCGCTTCTCGAGATTTTCATAGTAAACGAGGTGAGCAGGACGTTGGGCCAACCAACGACTTTCTCCTCGAGCCGTGACCTCAAAATCGAGACGAGAGTCGGGCACGCGCGGAAAGTGTCGACGATACGAGAAGGAAAAAATAATTTATTTCGCGCGCGAGCGGGAATCGCCGTACAAATAATGGACAAAAGTTTCGACGCGGTTGCGCTCACACGCGCGGTTTATTATTCATTCGCTATTACGAGTCTATGTACATAATTACGAGAAGCGATACGTCGGATCGCGCCACACCGCCGTGCCGATTAGACCCAAAGGATATCTTTTCTTCACGTGCCATTTGTTGCAATCTGACATTGGGGTGTATCAGCGCGCGCGTGCAACGTATCCGGAAAAATTCTCTTGCAATGGCCAAAGATAACACACAAACATACACACACACAGATTCAAACGTACACACACAAACATATTTGACACTCCGGAATGTGAGGCGGAGCAGCCGCGTCGAGCGCGGAGAGAGGGACTATGTACAAATTGATTTGGCCTCGCGTTTGCGCACATGCGCATGTCATCATCTGAGAATGACGTTGTCGAAGGTGAGATGATCCCTGCCGTCTCGATGAGGGCCGCTGCTCGTCTTTTTGAACGGGTTCCAGGGTATGCGGCTCCGGGAGACGTGAGCCGTCGCAACGACCGAGCCCGCTGGACTCGGCTGACCCGACGAGACACCCGACGAACTGCTCGCCGAGACGCTACCCTTGTCGCGATTGATCGCCTCGATCGGTTTCTGAAAAGCAACCAAGCGGTACTCTCGTCATGCGGGTGAGGAAACGCGGTGCTGAAGAACGTCCGTCATACGTACGCGTGTTATAGTACCTTCAAATAATTCCTGTCCATCGGAGTTACGAGCTTGAGACTTATGGAATCACCGGACTGTTTGATCAAGCGGACAACTTGCTCGTGGGAGGCCCACTTGACGTCCCGGTCCCCGATGCTCACGATGAAATCACCTTCCTTCGTTCCGCCGAGCTGCGAATAACAAGCATTGTTATCAGGGCCGAATTTAGGGGGGGGGGGGGTCCACATTTTTAGGTGACATTTGCTGATGAATGTTACGCAACACATAGTGACAAAAGATCACTTCAGAGATTTGAGAAGAAATAAACGTTGTACACCTTTTTTATACAACATTCTAAAGCGTATTGCTGTAAAAAATAATTAATGACACCAGACACGATGTTCAACTCGATGAAAAAAAACATATTGTGGATTATAATTGAGGAGCTGGCGAACAAACCAGGACTTCTTCACGGTACGTCAAATTGAATTTTTATTTAGATTAGATTTATTTTTATGCCTAAAAATGCCATTACGCCTAAAAAAAGGCAGTTTTTAAAGGATAACACCACTCTAGGATGGTGTTATTTCTTATGGCGCAGGCATCGGAGATTAAAGGTAAACAAAAATTTCTCTCGTATGGTGCAGGCACTGCGCATTAGAGGTAAAACAAAATTTTCAATGGTTTCTTATAGAAGTTCTTATAAAACTTTAAACGCGTTTTTCTTGAAATCACTTTTTTCAAACTGGGCGGAAACCCTGCTCTAAAACCGTTCGATGAATTGCTTCGAAATGTTCACTGTAGCTTCACAATCACATTATCTAAAGAAGTAAATAGCCGTTTTTGTTTGAATGTAAACTTTTTTTATAAGCAAATTACGGCTAATTTTTTAGCCGTAGGAATGAAAATTATTTAAAACTTGTGCCATTTTCGAAAAAAATTGATTTAAAAAAACTTATGTACTTCGCTAGAAAATAACATATAGATTAAGAAAAAAAATGGTTTTGTTCTAGTTTTTATGCTTTCAGAGTTCCACGTCCGCCTGTGGAGGTATCGAAAAAAAGGCGTTCTTGAAGACCGGCTTTGTCGCCGCCATTTTTTATCAAAAAAGCAATACATTTTTTTTACATACTTCAATATGTGTTTAATAAACCCTGAAAAAAGAAAAACGATCCCCTTTATAATATTCTAAAAAAAAATATCAAATTTAGGCTTTTTTTGCTGACTCTAGAGTGATGTTACCCCTTAACAAATTCTGAGGTGTTTAGAGCCGGATTTGATTCAATATATTTCGCGAGCTAATAATGATGTGCTTGAAGAACACGAAAGATAAAAATAAAAACATCTAACGTAGTGTGGACAAGTCCAGTTTTGTTCGCCAGCTCGTCAATTTACAATGGATTAAAACTTTTGAAATGCCACGTGGGTTGAGCCAACCGTTAGTTTCTTAAAATTTGGCGATGTAACCGGAAGAACTGAATATTTTTTTGCTCGTATTGTTTTGTACAACTGGTAAAAAACACCTACGGAAGTTTCAGTACTTAGCGCCAGACGTCTACACCGACCAGTATATAGAATTTATCGAAAAATAGTTTACTCTAAAATTATATAAATTAAAAGTGAAAAATCCTTTCAAATTGCCAAATGCAACTCGTGTGAAGTTTCTAGTATATAATTACACCATATTACACTGTTAAGTATATAATCACACATTGAAAAAATGAATTTATTACCATGAAAAATAATGGAAAAACATTATAATTGTAATCGAATTTAGCCGATGAATCGTCTCCCTCCTTAAGGTGAGATATACACCTAGATGGTCGAGGTCGAGGATTTAGAAGCTATGAACATTCCGTCGACCGTAGAAGACCTACACTATGGGCCCGGTATCGATGATTCCATGTAAGTTGACAAATTTCATAATTTACTCATTCCCAAATTTTCAAACGCGTTTTTCTCAAAACCACGTTTTTCAAATCGGTACCCAAAATTTCTCGAAAACCAATGAACCGATTGCCTTGAGGTTTTTTGTGGCTATTCTATACACCATTATCTAGTACTTGTCATAGGATTTTTTTCCGTTACTTAGTTTTTGTTTTACAGGCAACATAATAACTAATTTTTGGCCCAAAAATCACTATTTATGTTCAAACGTGCACCATTTTGTCATAAATCGATATTTTCAAAATCGGCTATGACAAGTACTAAATTATAGTATCTAATTTAATAATCGTTTTTGTTTTTTTTTTCAGATGATTTTTGAAGAAACGCCAGTGGGTACTGTATACGCAGATTTTTTTACGTCACGCTCCAAGGATCATACAATATCCTTGTATATTCTTTATATTTTCAAAAAAAAAAATAAACATATTTTTGAATGTATATACTTTTAGATAATTAAAACGCCAATCCGAAATTTCAAATAGTTTTCCTTGAGAAAATTTACAAAAATGATCTTTTTCCGGCTCCTAGGTGTATATCTCCCCTTAACGTCGAACAAAAGGACCTCGTTTTTGTCGCAATAAATTGTTCAACGACTATTTAAAAAAATGCCATCTTGTTTAAAAAATAATCAGCCGCCTCCTCTCATTTCGGCGCTGCTTGTTACGTTAAGGGGTTACCCCACTTGCGATTTTGAAAAAATCGATTTTTTTGTGCATTTTTTTGAAGTATAAGTATCTGAGAATATGTCCTGAAAATTTCAAGTCGATCCGAACAAAATTGACTGAGACATGAGCGTTGAAAGAGAAGAATCCATTGTGTAAACGACCGGAAATTGAAACTTTAAACGCGTTTTTCTCAAAATGGCATTTCTGAAGTCGGTGACCAAGATTACTCGAACACTAATGAACCGATCTTCTTGAAATTTTGCAGGCTTATTTAATACATAAAAATGTAGTCTTTAATCGTTCGATTTTTTTTTTTCGAAAAAAAAAAATGGCCGTTTTATAGCCAAAAAACGGCCGTTTTTTTTCGTTAAAATCGAACCATTAACTTTGACTGTCCGCCATTTTGTGAAAAATGAATATTTTTTAAAATCCTTCGATTAAAGACTAGTTTATACTTATATTTGACTAAATCCATCCGCATTTCTTTTTTCAGATGATCCACTTCGCCGCAATGTTGGTCACCGCAAACCGTGTATATAAAAACATTATTTCATTGACGGCCATTTGCCACTAAACAATGTAATATTTTTCAATAAAAAAATTACTGAAAGTTCTTCAAGATGTGTTCTTTAAGATGGTATATTGGTCGATAAAAAAAGTTCTGTAGTTTTCTTTAAAAAAATTCATGAAAAAGGCCTTTTTTTACGCTACAAGTGGGGGGAAACGCGTTAATAATAATGGGTGCGCGGAGAAAAGCCGGCACTCGGACTCACGTCGGCAAGAGAATTGTGATCGACAGCGGCGATTATGACCGGTGCGTCGCCGCGCACGCTGAAACCGAAGCCCTCGCCTCCGGGCCCGCGCTGCAGTTGAATCGAACGGGGCGCCGTCCAGTGCCTCTTCGCCGAGAATATCGCGACGGGACCGAGAGATCGAAAGAGATCGTCGACACCGTGCTGACCAAAGTCCGGATGTGTGGGACTCGGTTGAAACTTGCTCGAGGCTACGCACGCAAGGACAACAACAATATTACCCTCCATCCGAATTCTGCAAGAGGCGCACTGTAATAATTACCGAGGATTCGAGGAGGATCGAGGAGTTCGGGAAAGTAATCATCCCGGTGATCGTGACCGATCGCCTCGTACTCGTCGAGTGTCGCGTCGCGACGCCTCTCGAGGACTCTTCCAAGGGCCTCTTTGCCCTTGAGCTCCCGGCACATTCGCCTCAGTCGTTGGCTCTCCTCGTGCAGCACAAGGGCCTCCCTCAGATGAGCCTTGCCCAAGAGTCGTCTCTCGTCGTCGTCCCGCGGTACCGTGAAATCAACTCGAGTCTTGCCGTCCGTCTCTTGAACGCGCTCGAGAGTCAGTTTCGTCTCGTCTCGAAAATCGGCCAATTTCCGACCGAGCAGTGCGGCCGCGCAGTGACCGTGAGCGAGAGCGAGGTGATGCTCACGCTTCACCAGGATCAACGATATCCACGATTCGGGCACGTAGTCGCGCACGAGATGTCGCGTCATGGAGGCGTGCGCCTCGTTGTACACAGAGGCCACCTGGGCGGCCTCCCTCGCCAGCTCCAACGAGACGTCCGCGTCTCTCGCGACCTCGCGAGACTCCAACTCTAGTTTCTCGAAGAGGCACTCTCGCGCTTGAGCCTGAAACCGGCGATAGCACATGTAGGAAGATCGGTAAGGAAAGTTCGTGGGCTCGTCCGGGCTCGTTATTCTTACCAGCATGAGCTGCACGAGGGTGTCGAGCATCTCCGGCCCGAGATCCATGCTCGGTGCGTTCGTGAAATTTTCATGAATGTATCGAAAGGTACCGGCCGCCCGTAGGAACGCGTCGACCGCCTCGTCGAGACCCCGGGCGCTCCGCCGATCCTGCTTCGCGCCCAGTTGCGTGTAAAGGGCCCCGGCATTGAAGAGAATCGAGGCCTTCTCGAATGCAACCGTTCGCTGACAGCTCGGCACCCCGGTCAACGAGTCAAACCACTCGAAATAAATGCCGAGACTGCGATCGGGCGGAAAGAATCGTCTCTCGATGAAGTAAAGCTGATTGTAGTAGCGCAACAGGAGCCCGATCCCCGCCGCATCTCGCGTCGGTGTTCTCGTCGCCTGTGCGAGTATATTGGTTAAATTTTTTTTTCACTTTTTCAATCGTTCAGCCAATCACGCCGAGGCTCTTGCGCACTTACCTGTCTCGTTTCCATCAGATCGGCAATGGCCTCCTCGTACTTCTCCCCATCCTCGCTGTAGTGCTCGAGTATAAAGTCCTGAAAGCGGAGGAAAGCGAGGAAAAAAAAGAAATTAAACCGTGGTACACACGAGTTGCCGTGACGACGGCCAAGCGGGGCAGCAACGTTTGATCGATCACCGGCAAAGGCACCGGCCAGTCGCGCGACAAAAATGGTGACGATAACGCTGGATCTTTTGAGAAAACGAGCTGAGCACAACGAGGGTGTAATTTCCACCCTCGAGGAGATCGCCCTCCATCAGGAGAACATTGACAAGATCGAGACGTTGAACGGCGCGTGTCGGGATCTCAAGATTCTCCTTATGCAGAATAACCTCATCGGGAGAATCGAGAATCTCAACATGCTCAAACGTTTGGAATATCTCAATCTGGCGCTGAACAACATCAAGGTTATTGAGAATCTCGAGGGTCTCGAGAGTCTGAGGAAGCTCGATCTGACAGTCAACTTCATCGCCGACGCGAGGGACGTGCAACGTTTGAGGTAAGCGACACGCGATTCCGCGAGCCCCAACGATTTTCATTCTCGCGCGTGCGCGCCCGTAGGCGAAACGAAAATCTGGAAATCCTGTACCTGACCGGAAATCCTTGCACCGACTGGGACGGCTATCGGGAATACGTGGTGGCCACGCTGCCCGGCTTGAAGGAGCTCGACTCGATCGAGATCGAGCGATCGGAGAGAATTTTGGCGGTTCAGAATTACGCGAGGGCGAGGGACGACGTTACGAGGGGCTACCGCGACTACACCGAGAGGATGTCGCGTCCAAAAACAACGGAACAAGCGTTCGACGATAATGAGGTAACGACCACGAGTTTGCGAGACCAAAGCGCAAGGGGGGGGGGGGCGGGAGAAAAAAGGTCATACTGTTGATTTCAGGACGAGGACGATCGAGTAGCGAAGTTCTGGAATTCGAAGAGTCTTCACACGCCCGAGGAGAGAATCGCCATCGCGAAGATGAGCGAAAGACGCGAAAGGAAGCGAGAGCAAAGAAGCTCAGGAGAGACGAGAGCTCCGCCGAGGCTCTCGAGTCCCGGTGGCACGCCGTACAACGTCAATAGGGCCAAAGTTTCGTTCAGGCTCGACGACGAGACCGATCCCGAGAACATACTCCTGGAGATTCGTTTGCGAAGATACACGGACCCTTCGCACGTGGAGGCCGAGGTGGGACCAACGTACGCTAGGGTCGCGATAAAGGGCAAGCTACTGCAGGTACGATTGCCCTGCGAGGTATCGGTCGCCGGAAGCCGGGCGGAGAGAAACTCGACGACGGGCGTTCTCGCCATAAAAATGCCCCGTCTCGAGCCGTTGCCGCTCATTCGCCAGCCGTCCCTCCCTCCGAAGCCAGAGACGAAGGAACCGTTTGCATCGCAGCAGAGACGACGGCAACTCCTCGAGATCGGCCCGACCCGAGACGAGCTGGACTTTTCCAGGATATACAGAGAACAGGGCGCAGGGAGGAGAGGCGACTCCTCGGAGGATTTCGTCGACGACCCCCTCGTCCCACCCCTCGAGTAACGCACAACCTGCTGACCTTGAACGGATCTCGGAAGTCGATGTCTTTGGTCTCCTTGAGTCCGAGCGGTATCATCGGCATCGCGGGATCCTCTCTGCAAAATGTGAAGTGAGCGTTACACTCGAGTTTACTCGCGCGAGCGGAAATATAACCCCCCCGCCCGTGAAAATATACGCGAGAACGCGTCGAGAGTCCCGTTTCGCGAAAGAATTATCCCGAACGCTCGTAAACTCGGCGCGCCTTACGTACGCGCGGTATAAATTGATAAATAAATCAGCGATATACGCGTAACGGTGAGCGCTTCTGCATGAGAGAAAATATTTCGATGGAAAAGAGAGAGAGAGGGCGCTGCACTCACCCGTCGACATTTTGGTAAAGCTCGACCGAGCTGTTGAGCTCGGCCAGTTGTTCCTTGAGGAGCTGGAGATTCGAATTTACGAAGCTCAGTTCGAGGGCGACCGTCTCCCTCAACTTCCGGTTCGTCGTTGCCCTGTTCTCCCCAACAAAGAGACCAATTATTTGTCGTTGAAAGGCAACGAAAATGTTTGTTTTTCTATTTCGCAAATTTCCCATGTCAAATTTAAGCTACGAAAATAGCTTATTAATCACACGCAAACGTGTTTGGGGATTATTATTTAGCGATCTACGACAAATCTGCAAAATATAATTTCGTATAATAATGAAAAATAAGAGATGAAAAGGAAGTTTCGTTGCATTCGAACGATGCAAAGTTAAGCTCCATGGGTACGTTGCGTACGGTGTGTGTATACGCGACTCACTTGAAGAGATTTTCCGCGCCGGCGCGCAGTCTTAGCTCTTTGTTGATCTCCTGATTGAGCTTGCTCCTCTTGTTTTGCAATTTTCCACGGCATGTCGCCACTCTGGGATCCGAGCCCTGCAACGAGAAAGACAAGGATAATTGCTCCGTGTATCGGAGGAGCCGCAATTTTATCGCGAGTACGGAAGATCGGTATGTGAAAAAAGTGCCGATTTTCGGCCGATTTTTTTTCGGTGTCGCGCATACGGCGCGTAACGAGCGTGATTCGTGTCGCCGTATCGGTGAAAGTGAGCGCGGCGTGATCGTTGAAGCGTGGCCGAACGAGTTGGTTCGACGACCCAGCTACGTTTTACCGTTGGCCGTAAATGTATATATACATATACATATATTTTTTTCGTTCTCTTTTCCCCTCTTTTCGCGCGGCATCGTCGTACATACTGTGCCTTACCCCGATACGTCTTCTCGAGCGCGTATCCAGGATTTCGTTTATCTCCGAGATTCGGCGCCTCGCTCTGTCGTACTCGATCGGCCGATCGCTCGCGAGCAACTCGATCGAGTCGCGATCCTCGTCGTTCGATACAGGCGACGAGTGCTGATGTACCCACTTCAACATTTCATCCGAGCGAGCGGTTGGGGGGGGAGGGCTATCGCGATTCGCCCGTACGGTACACGGAGTTTCGAAGCTCGCTCGTTATTCCGGTTCGTTCGTCACGCGGATCGCATCTCGTTCCTCCCGATTTATCCCCCTTCCCCTTTGTTTTCTTTTTCAATCGTGTATGTTTTTTGCCGAGAGAGCGCGAACGTTCGGACCGACGGCGACTGGGCCACATCGGCGACTGAGGTTTACTCGGTCGCCGATGCCGGAACTCTGTCTCTCTCGCTCTTTCTCTCTCTATCTCTCTCTCTCTCTGTCTTTCGTGGTCCGGCAGGCTCTCGCGGAAGCCAACGAGCAGCGGAGGGCGAGTCCCCCGCCGCCACAAGCGCACCCGGTGAAAGGAGTCGCGAGAGGAAACGGCGGACAACGCTTGTCGCGCAACCTTCGTCAGATTTTCCGGGCTCGCGGATATATATATTTCTCGGTGTAGAGGCGGTTTACTCGGATTCGCGATCGAGCGCGGATACGTACGCGGCGGAGCGCGAAAGAGCCTCGAGTTCAGTCCCCCCGCCATGCTCGGTCTCTAACGGTATCGCCGCGTCCTTCTCTCGCAAGAGCGCGCCTTCGACTTTCCTATTACGTTCGAGTCATTCCTCGTCCCATCCCTAACCCCCCCCCCCTGCCCCTCTCTAGCATAGGTCGACCGCAATTTTGAGAATTTTCCAATCATCCGTGTATCGGTGCAACGCGCGCTTTCTCCGAGAGAAAATCTCCTTGCAGCGACGTGTTGCGTACGCGCGAGCGCAACACGAAACGAAAAATAACGGCTTCGTTATCGCCGAAACGCGCGCGCTGGGTGCGCATACGAAAAAAAAAAAGCTTTTTCTCTCCGGCTGCCTGTACGATGCACGACCGCGCGCGAGTTCCTCGACCTTGAATGATCGCGCAGAGAGAGACAGAGAGACAGAGAGAGAGAGAGAGGGGGGGGCGCGAAATGATAGCTCGCCTACCTGTAACTTTATGTCCGGAAGTATGAGCATCGCGGGGCTGCGCCCAAATTCGAAGAGAGCCCACGGCAACCGGAAACGCACTCGCAACAGTTGCGGCCCGTCGTTTGGGTTAGCGATTTTCTCGCGTGCACTGCGAGAGTAGCTCGGAAAAGCGCGGAACGGCTGGCGCGACGGTGTTGCGCGTACTCGCGAGCGGCATCCCGATGCACCGCCGCGAGGGCCCTCTCCGACGGGAGCTTCTGAGAGGGGAGGGGGGGGCCCGCTCGCGAGGAAGGGACGAGCGGCGCTGCGGCTGAAAGAACGCCGCGCGAGAAAAGTTTCGGTCTCGAGATAAACTCGGGAAGACGTGCATTTTCGCGACTTTCGCTTCCTTCCTGTTTGTCACCGCGGCCATGCTCGCGAATTCACGAAACGCGACTCGTGTTTCAAGCCAATCGCTCGTTATCGCATTGTTATTGTTTGTTTTTTTTTTTCTTGCAGCGACTCGTCCTTGCGATGAAAAACGTGATCGCGGTCGCAGCGTCTCGCGACCTTGTCCAAAAATTATGTTATTCGGTTCACGACTGTCTGCGCGCGCGATAACTCGTCGAGCTGGCTCACGGTCGAGCACATATATATGTATATATTTTGTTGGTTATAATTCTAAATAATATTTAGAATTGAGTAATATCAATTCTAAATATTATTTAGAATCGAGTAATATTAATTCTAAACAATATTTAGAATTACTATTACTTCATTTTAAATATTATTCAGAATCAAATAAGAATGATACTAAATAATATTTTGAACTATTAAACCTTCATTTCAACGTATTTCGAATATCCAAAATGCCTACTTAAAATTCAAATTAATACTTGACTTTGGGGTGTCAATCCGCCATTTTGAATTTGGGACATAGAATATCGAATTAATATTCAGCGAGGTTATTATTTTTCCATGTTTCCTCCGGAGAATAATTCGGTTTTCTCTAACTTTTTTGTTTCATTCCTCAATTCTTCTTTTCTCGGACTCTCTCTCTCTCTCTCTCTCTCTCTCTCTCTCTCTCTCTCTCTCTCTCTATATATATATATATATATATATAACTAATCCCATAATTAATACGGTTTTTTCATACCTTCATGTTTTTTAAATAAAAAACAAACACCATTTTTTTAAAGATGAAATATCCTATCCTTTGTTCTCTACAATGTTCTTCCATCTACCGGGTAGACTTTCAGGGCCCTTGATCCAAAATTCACTTGTCCGTGACAAAAAATGCAATTGAAAAAAAAACGGCATTATTTATGGGATGACCTAATATATGTATACATTACGTCCTCGATTCGATCGCCGGCAAGGTCGACGCGCTCGGCGAGACCGTTGCTCGCGCGCTCGGTTGCTTCCTCATTTTCGCCCCAAACGAGCGTGCATTTTTTCCAACGGTAAACCGGAAAAGCCCTCTTCTGTAGAGCGAGAGAGAGAGCGAGAGAGAGGGGAAGAGAGAGAGAGAGAGAGAGGGGTGGATGCGAGAAGGAAAAAGCAAACGGTCAAGGACCACTCTTCGTGTGAGCTTTTTCGTACGCAGATGCTCACGTAGTATATACGGGTCGAGTAATCGGATGTCACTGGGTCCGACACCTGCTGCGCTGCTGGTTCGCACGACGTTCACTCTTGCCAGCAGCCGCCCCGTTTTCCTTCGCGCTCTTACTGGACGCATTTGCGTTCCGAATAAAATTCAATGCTGAATAATTCGTTGGCGTATTGAACGCCGCGAGACTCACCCGTACAAAGCGCGGCTGCTTGTAATTGTCCTCATCGAAGATATCACCCGACACGATCGGGACGTCCATCGTATCCTCATTGTCCTCTCGCTCCGTATGTTTTTCTCCTCTCAACGACTTCGCTCATCGTACGTGCCTCCCGAGAGTCACCTTCGAGAAAGGCTTCTCGCAGCCGCCACAACGTACTTCCTAAATCATTTGCACACGAACGAGCCTCACTAGCGCGACGCGTATTGCCAACGGCTTGAAAAAAAAATCAGGTGAATTGAAGCGCAGCGACGAGCACGAAAGAAAATGAAAAGCGTTGAAACTCGTGCACGAATCTTATCCCGCGTATTACGAGTTTTTTTTGTTTGTTCGCTTTTAACGAGTAATCGCGTCACCGAACGAACCGTGGCACTCCCTACGCGCTTTTCCTGCTACTGTTTATTAGTACGGCAGCACGACGAATAATAACGAGAACGCGCAACGTCGCGATTTGTATTCCAACGCACTCGTCTAGGAGTCGTGAACGACGTCGATGATTACACGGATAGATGGCAATTTCGCGTGAGAATTAAACATTTATCAGGCTTCGCGCGGAGAAGCAATACGAGTAACGAAGACGACGTTGCATCCTCGCGGGACGCGGGGTGTACGCAGGTACGCGAGCGCTCGTACCGTCCATACCGCCGGGTAGCGCCCCGCCACTGTGGCGCTGCGTATAATCCCGAGTGAAGCGAGTAAACACGTGACCGACACGCAGGTATGCGACGTACTCGTCACGACCTGTAACTTCTATACTCGTTTTTATTGCGAAAGAGGGCTAACTCCTTTTACTCTTTTTTTTAAATACTATTTCTTCGTCGCGCGATACGCTCGACTGAGAAGCCCTTACAGAAAGTTCGAAGATTATGTTTTTTGAAAGTACGCAAACGGCATCAAAGTTTGTACAGGTCCGGTTGCTTGCACTAGCGGGGACGACGATATTTCGGGCGCTTTTCCGTAGCGGTCGACGCGAGAAGATTCACACGCTACTCGGCTGGTACATCGATTTATCCCACTCGTTCCTAGTTGCGTGAATTAACGACCGGATTTTTATTTTTTGTGTGTGGTCTTTGAAGCCATGTGTCGTACCGACCGAGCGGCCCATTAGTGCGAGAGCGGTAGCTGAATTGCAGATTCCCAATGTTCTTTGAGACGGCCGATATTTCGGAATCTGTGATCTGTGTAAAAGGCAAACTTGGCTGTAGGGTTTTTGGACGTGTCACCCATGTCCTCCATTATTTTTTAATCATTTTGATGGGTTATTAGAAACGCACGACTTGCAGCCCCCGGTCGATAACTTACCGACCGCAGGTAATTCGAACTCTATCTTACCGGCCGTTGTCAAAGGCTAGTGCCAAGTTCTCTCTCAGGCGGACCACATTTGGGACAAACGAAGAGAAAGGAGTTGTTCGTCGTTCAACAGGGTGGAAGATGTTTCTTCCCGTTTTTTCCAAAAAATCAACCATTTAGGAGAACACTGAGAATCAGTAAATCAGCTATCCCTTTCGCACTCATGGCCGCTCGGTCGGTGTGACACATGGCCTTAAGACGGAATGACACCTCATCACGGTCGGCATGATAGAACAATTACAGATACCCAAAAATCTCTGAAACGGCTCTTCAGATCCCATCGAAACTTTGCCAAACGACGTCAAATAGATAGACGAACAGCTGTCTGCCTCTCAAATTTTCTGAATTTGAAAAAAAAACGTAGATTGACTTATCATAAGGGAATCTACGTTTTGTTTCTCAAATTCAGAAAATTTGAAGGGCAGACAGCTGTTCGTCTATCTATTTGACGTCGTTTGGCAAAGTTTCGACGGGATCTGAAGAGCCGTTTGAGAGATTTTTGGGTATCTATAATTGTTCTACCATACCGACCGCGATGAGGTGTCATTCCGTCTTAATTATGCCTACAATCAGTGTTGGGCAAAATTTAATTGCTAGAGTAACTAAGTATTAACAATTAATTCATTATTAATCACGACTATAACAATTAATAATTAATTATTGTAATTGTGAAAACTCATGAATAACAATTAACCAATTGTTGATCGTGACTTTCCAAAATTAGTTACTAATCAATTTTCAATCTTTTTAATATATTTGATCAAAAACTAACATTTAAAACTGACTATTGTATAGAGCGTGGAGTGGCGTCAGAACAAATGCGTATGTTATAGAAATACGTATATGAGGTTTATTGTTAGTTTTAATTGTTTCTTAGAACAATTAAAAAAGATAAGTGCCATTGTTTTAATTGCGAATTGCCATTAACATAGATTAATCCAAATAAATTAATTTCAACATGCAATTAACGGTGTAATTGAAATTAATGTTAATTGCAATTAAATTAGATGCAATTATTTTTTAAATACATTAATGAACTGATTGACAATTTAATTCATCAACGCCCAACACTGCTCACGATCAACCTCTGATTATGCGAGACTAGACTTCATTTTGACAGTATAAGTCTTTGCCCAAGACGATTTTTTGCGCATCGCAATAGTTTTTGAAATACCGAATGGAAAAAAAATTGATTAATCAAAGCTCGTCTATATTTAGATCTCTCATAGCACGCTACTGCCATCCCTAATTTATCGACATGATCGAATGGCAAGCAAATACAAACGATCCCGAAGAAACTCTAAGAACCCAAACAAATCAGAGTAAGCCCAAATATTCCCAAACAAGAAACTCTACAAAACTCAAACGACACAATCAAAACCCACGAAACCCGAGCAACCCAAAGCAAGTTCGCCTTGACTTCGTGTTAGGTTTTCTCGTGTTGTGTGGCGTTCGGTTTGGGTCTGCTTGGGTTTGTTTGGTATCCGATCATGGCGATAAAGTAAGAATAGAGTAGCGCGCTACGATTGATTCTGATGTACACGCGCGTTGATTTGTCAATTTTCGAAATTCGATATTTCTCAAACTATTGTCATGCGCCAAAAATTCATCCAGGCACTGACTTATATAATCGAAAAGAAGATCTGTGCAAGCTTCAGCTAAATCAAAAGTACAGCCACATCCGTATTTGATGGAAAAAAAAACCGAAAGAAAAACTCTTCCTCGGCAAGGGCAACGCGTAGCTTTCAATTGCCGCCTTCTAGTTGCGAATCGAGCCGCCGTGGCGGGTAGAGCGCGCTAGCGATTGACCGTTCCGCGAAACGGAGATGGCGCCGGCGATTCCGTCAGTTACAGCGCAGACCTCGTGCTCGTTCGAGAACGATTGTCACTTTTTCTCGCGTTAGCTCGACGAACGAAACTACGCCGCAAAAAACAAAAGGTCGCGCCCGAGAAAGCAGAACGAAAGCATCTCGAGCGTTCAACGATAAGTTCAAAGCAAAACCGGAGCGGAGAAGAAGATTGAGAAAAATGACGGCGTTTACGATGGGTGGTAGTGGAAGAGGCGCGCCGAGCGGACAGGCCTACAAAGATAAGAGCAAGCCGGCGGATATTCGGAGCAGCAATATCAACGCTGCCAAGGGTAAGCTCGCATTCTCGCTCCTTCCGTAAAGTCTTCAATTCACAATTCCGTTCGACTCCATGCGCGACACGCCTCGTGATCGCCGCCGCAAATATTACCATTTATGGGCACAACCGGAAAGAGTAGCGGGGGCGACTCACGAGCGTCCCGCCGTGAGCGACACGCGCGATGACTTTCGTTTCTTTTATTTGATTTTTTTTGCTCGTTTTAGCCGTTAGCGATGCGATTCGCACGAGTCTCGGTCCACGTGGAATGGACAAGATGATTCAAGCCGGCAACGGCGAGGTCACCATCACCAACGACGGCGCTACCATTCTCAAAGAGATGAACGTCATTCATCCGGCGGCTAAAATGGTAAAAATTGATAAGTCGCGCGATGTCCGCTATATTTTAAAAATTCGTATCTTCGCCAGTTGGTGGAGTTGTCCAAGGCCCAGGATACAGAGGCCGGCGATGGAACGACGAGCGTAGTCGTGATCGCGGGAGCTCTGCTGGAGGCTGCGGAGCGGCTGCTGCGCAAGGGGATCCATCCGACGTCGATAAGCGACGCGTTTCAGCGAGCGGCGACCAAAGCCGTAGAGATACTCAGCTCGGGAATGGTGACCCAGGTGGATCTCGCGGACAAACCGTCGCTGGTCAAAGCAGCTGCGACTTCTCTCAATTCCAAGGTGGTGTCGCAGCACTCGAGTCTGCTGGCTCCTCTGGCGGTCGAGGCGGTTCTCAAAATCACAGAGCCTGGTAAGGAGGCTGCTACCGATCTCAAAGATATCAGAGTCATCAGGAAACTCGGGGGCACGGTAGAGGACACGGAGCTCATAGACGGCCTTGTCTTCACCCAGAAGTCTTGCAACGTCAACGGGCCCAAGAGAATCGAGAAAGCCAAGATCGGCCTTATTCAATTTTGCATCTCACCGCCGAAAACCGATGTAAGCCACTCCTTCTCTGATGAACTTTCTCCGATGTTTGCTTCCACTGAAACTTTCCTTCGCAGATGGACCACAACGTGATCGTGTCCGACTATTCCGCGATGGATCGAGTGCTCAAGGAGGAGCGTGCCTACATTCTCAACATCGTTAAGCAGATCAAGAAATCCGGATGCAATGTTCTTCTCGTACAGAAGTCGATACTTCGCGACGCGATAAGCGATCTGGCGATTCACTTCCTCGACAAGATCAAAGTCATGGTGATCAAGGATGTCGAGCGCGAGGATATACCCTACGTGTGCAAGACCCTCGGATGTCGCCCGATCGCTTCGCTCGATCACTTTTTGCCGGAGAATCTCGTCAACGCTGAGCTATGCGAGGAGGTGCAAACCGGCAGCTCGAAATTCGTCAAGGTCGCCATTCAACTCCCTCTGCGATTCGTTGTTCTCGTCCGTCCACCCGATCGATAACTCTAACCTGTCTCTTTCAGGTGACTGGAATTCAAAATCCTGGAAGGACCATAACCGTGCTGGTACGCGGTAGCAACAAACTCGTACTGGAGGAGGCCGAACGTTCCCTCCACGACGCTCTCTGCGTTATTCGCTGTTTGGTAAGACAGCCGGCTCTGATCGCGGGTGGCGGAGCGCCCGAGATCGAACTGTCGATCAAACTGGCTGCCCACGCTCAGACACTCACCGGAGTTGACGCCTATTGCGTGAAAGCATTCGCCGACGCCCTCGAGGTCATACCCTCGACTTTGGCCGAAAACGCTGGACTCAATCCGATCGCCACCGTAACCGAGCTCCGCAATCGTCACTCCCGCGGTGAAGCTACCGCTGGTATAAACGTTCGCAAAGGCATGATCACCGACATTATGGAGGAACACGTCGTTCAGCCTCTTCTTGTCTCGATCAGCGCCATCACCCTTGCCTCGGAGACCGTACGCAGCATACTCAAGATCGACGATATCGTCAATACCATGCAATAATTTCTCCCATTCGTCGTTTGCTCCTAGAGTCCCGTCCAAGGACCATTTCGTTTGCCGCAACGCTTGTTGTTCCGTTGCTTCATCTTACAATTTCATAAGTTTCCACAATAAAAAGCGTATCTAAACAACCCGTAGGCTCTCGCTCTCTCTCTCTCGCTCATTTATAAACAGTTCGTTTTATTTTCATAATAAAATATTCTTCTGCCGTACAACAAAATTCCCAATATGCGATATAAAACTTCTTTCCTCCGGAGTCATCGGACTCGATGAATATACACTTTGTTCACCGTCGAGTATCGAAACGGACAAGCCGAAAGAAGTGTAAAAAGTTACCCAAAAGATTTGAGAAGTGCATAAAATGCATGAGGGTGAAGTTTGCATCGTTGGGGTGCAACGAAAACTTATTTCAATTATAATTATTATCCAAAATCATATTTTCCAGATTAGTTGTAAATCGCTAAATAAAAAGCTTTAGAAAAGTTTGCTTCATTTTCGTAGCTCGAATCTGCCAAAGAAAATGGGGGGGGGGGGGTCGTTTTCGTTACTTTCCAACAATGCAAACTTCAAAATGCAGTCTTAGAATGCTAAAAGCTAGTACTTGGAACGGTTGCAAAAAGGAGAGGTCGCGTCACGAGACATCTCTCCTGCTGCTCTTTAAGTACGGCGGTTCGTCAATTTGATCAACTTAACCGTGTCGTGCCCTACCAACGCGGATGAATTTGGTGAAAGGTCCACTTGTGATATGTATTGTTGATGTCGCACGGCATCAACGACAACTGGCCAGTCTGGGGATGAAGCGCCATGCATTTTTTGTGCACTCTGTGCAAAAGAGTCTTAGTTTTCTCGTCGTATTGCCAGGGTCCGTAGACCGTCCCGAGACGGCAGAAGGCTAGTTTGATTCCTAGGGTGTCCACCTCGATGCAACGCTCCCCAACGCCCAGTTGCCCTTTGGCGTTGAGTCTCATAAGCTGAGTAGAAAAAGCATAATTATACTCGTCATCCTTGCTTGACGAAGCTTGTTTTCCGCGGTGTATACCTGATTATTGCCCAGACCGTGACACTGGGACGTGGCCATGAGACTCGGTGGGCTATGGCTCATGGTATCGAGGCAGGTCGACGTCGCGACGTTTCTCAACTGAACAAAAAACTACTCAGAACGAGGCGCAACTTTCGAACGTTGACAAATTTCCCACTCCTAGATGGCCCAAACGTACCTCGCCCCAGTGAATATTCGGCGGCAGTTCGGGAAATTTGTCGAGCACGTCGTATGCCACGTTGTCCATGTACCACTGAAAGCTCTTGCAATGATTTTTTTCTTTGAACAGCAGCTGTTGTGTTATGTCCCCGTGATCAAGGAGGCGCGCGAGGGGCTCCCGAGTGTAGAAAAATTCCTTGTGCTTCTCGTCGAACCACGTCTCGATGACGCGCTTGTAATTCTGCCGAATTAAACGCGATTAACGGGTTAAGCCCCACGAGAAGTTTCAAATTTACAGAAAAAAATAAGGACAATGTTGATTTGTAAAGCCGGCATTGTATATTCACTGTTGGCATTGTGCATTAAGGGTAAATCAAACATTTATATTACTAAATGTACGAACTATGAACGCGTTTTTCTCGAAACCATGTTTTTTCAATTGACCGAAAAAGCAACTCAAATATGCGCCGATTCACTTGAAATGTCGAATGTACCTTCGCGGATACATTCTCCATGGAATTGCCTATGGAATTTGCTATTGGTTATTGACTTTTTTCATAAATAATTACTTGTAGAATTTTTCGATAAAAATTAAAGTATTCATTCAAATCTGACCAGACATTTAGAAAAAAAGGTATTTTCTATATTCCGTACGCATTTCCACAGCTTTTGGTATATATTGCGAAGAATTCATGGTTCTTTTGTTCTAGGTTGAAACTTACAGGAGAAATATTTCCGGACGCGGAAAGTCACACGAGAGATAGTTTTCGGTTTTAAATTCCGACGCTGACATTTTCAATTGAAAAATTACAAAATATAATCATCTGTACTCTCAAGACTATGTATAATAAAGTTTTCCAATTAAATTGTTTTACTCCCTCCATAGTACTTGTTGTAAAAATACTTAAAAATAGACGTTTTTAGAGCTTCTTTGGCTTCAGTCCTTAATTTTCGCTGTGATTAGGGGAATCTCATCGTTCCGCGGATACTCACGATGGTGATGAGAGGTCCCTTTTTTTTCTGGGCCAATTTGCCGAAGTTGTAAGGCATAAATCCACGATAGACGTGGCCAACGTGGGAACAAGGTACCCAGAGAATACTGCCGCCGCACTGCCATATCTTGAAGGACAATTCAAAGTTTTCGCCTCCCCAGACGAGTAGCCCTTCGTCGTATCCGCCCAGCGATAAGAAATATTTTCTATCGATGGCGAACAAACCCCCGGCGTGAGTGGGCGACCTGTGTACGGAAAATTACATTAGAGAAATTTGTTGAATCCTTGCGAAAATTTCATTTCGTCACCTGTAAGGCATGCTGCTGTACGGCCGAGCCTTGGACTCGCGTTTCGGCAATTCGTTCTCCTTGTACAACATCCCCCATTCGAAGATTCCTCGATACAGGCGCCCCTCCTGATAGACGGGCCGATATTCGAAAGTCTCGTGATCGACACCGTCGATCACCGGTACCGTCATGACGGTCCTGAAATTTTTCAGTATTTGTGACAAAGGAAAAAGGGAGCGAGCGCTAATAGCGTACCTGTCCAGGTGAATCGGCGCGAGCAACGGCGGCAACCAGTTGACGTTGACTTCGCAGTGAGCGTCCAGGAAGACTATTACCTCACCCTTGGCTTCTCGGGCACCCCGAGATCTCGTTCTTATCAGACCTTGCCTCTCCTCGTTCCTCAGGATCCTCACCTTGCCGCCCCACTTTTCGATGTAGTCGTCCAGTTCCTCCTTCAGATTTTCTGGTACAAAAGAGAAACAATGGAGGGAAAGCGGCTTGTGGAAAGTTTCAAGCATTGCATCTACACACCTTTGTCGGAATAGTCATCCACGAGTAGAACCTCCTCCAAAAATTGCGGCGGAGTTCTATGGAGCACAGAGTGAACGGTCCTCATCAGGACGGACCAGCCCTCGTTGTGAAAGACTATAATGACGCTCGTGCGTGGCAACACCTCTGGATAATTCCAGTGCTTGCACTCATCCGGTCTGGTATCCGGCACAGATCTGTCCAAAGATATCTCGTCCGAACAGACCATGTTCATGCCGTAATCCGACTCGGACTGTCGCATGTCGTTGCGCCGGTCATCCCCGAGAACGTGAGCCTTTCCACCCTCCCCCGGGCCGCTTCGCGCCGCCACGTTCCTTGGCTCAAAGTTGCCCAACTCGCCTTCCATAAAAACGGGCGATTGTTTTCCTCCCTTCAAACTTTCCGACCAATAGTCTTTAAATTTGGACGCTTGCGTCTCGGAGAGGAACGAGACAATCGCGTAAAGTATTACGAGTACGATAGCCACACGAACGAGCAGGCTTATCCAGCGATTCCGTCTCCACTGAATGATCCCCATGTTGGAGACGTGGACGCGCAGCGGTAGCGGTGAAGATGCGACGAACGATAACCTGGACGAAACGTCAATCGTGTTTTGTTGGTTATGAATACGGGTGGGTATTTTTCTCGGGATCGTCGCTCGATCGAATAAGAACCAAACGAGAGATTAATAATCATATATTTACCGATGTAAATGGACGAGCTCTAGTCCGAACGGTTGAAAGCGTCGCGACGTGTCCTACCATAACAAACCGCGCTGAAGTGGCAACGTCAGCGACACGGTCCCCGCGCGGCCTTTGCGAAGGTGTCGCTCTCGTGCGCCACCCGCGGCAGCACCCGCTTCTCCCATCAACGACCACGCGTTCGGTTTCTAACCTCAAGTTTCCAAAAGTCAAAATGGTAGGACCCGCGTTAAGCATAATAAACCATGAAAAGTCAATTTTTGTTTCTAAATTTCTCTCTTGTTCGCAGGGTAAAAATAAGAAAACGAGGAAGGTCATGATGCAGAGGTTCGCCCAGATGAAGAAGATGATCAGTCCGAGTGATTCGCGAATGTACGCTGCTAGACTGCTCAAGACAATGGGCTTGAAGTTTGCATTGTTGGATTGCAACGAAAACTCTTTCGATTTCTCATTCTAATTATTATCCAAATTTATATTTCGCTGATCTCTCGTAGATCGCTACATAAAAATCCTAAAGATGTTTGTGTAATCTTTGTAGCTGAAATCAGCGAAAGGAAATTTGTAAGACAAATACAACGTTTTTTTTGTGTTCCAACGATACAAACTTCCATGTCATTCGAAGATGCACAGCAAAAGGGAATGTCTAAATGCATTGTTTGATCACAGAAAGGAGGAAAAGCGAGCACCGCCGAGAAAGAAAAAACGCGAGGACCCGACTGAGCTAAAAATCAAGCATGTTCCTCAACAATCCTCCGCTCTCTTCTTCCAATACAACACCCAACTCGGACCGCCTTATCACATCCTCGTAGACACAAATTTCATCAACTTCTCCATAAAGAACAAACTGGATGTAATCGAGAACATGATGGAGTGTCTGTACGCCAAGTGCGTGCCGTACGTAACGGACTGCGTAATGGGCGAGATGGAGAAACTCGGCCAGAAGTACAAAATCGCCCTGAAAATACTGAAGGACCCTCGCTTTGAGAGATTGCCCTGTATGCACAAGGGGACCTACGCGGACGACTGTCTCGTCGACAGAGTGACGCAGGTAACTAGCTAATCTGGAAAAAGCTCAGGCTCTCGTCTAACGCGCTTTTCTTTCAGCACAAGTGTTACATCGTGGCGACCAACGACAAGGACCTGAAGCGAAGGATACGAAAGATTCCGGGTGTGCCGATCATGTACGTCTCCCAGCATCGTTATACCATAGAGAGAATGCCCGACGCTTACGGAGCACCCAAGACGTAATTTTTCGCCGCTCTCTCGTTTACGCGTTTTCTCAATAAAGAGGTAATTTTTTAGGCAAACTGGACAAAAACGCAATTTTTTTTTGCCTTCGATATCAGCGATCCTGCGGCGCGAGCCTGAAAATTGGGGAAGGATAAATAAAAAAAAGTCGATGGGATGAGAATCGTGATTACGATAATAAAGTGGAGCGACGTGAACGCTCGGACACTAGCCCCCATAAATTAGCATAGATTGGTCGTCGGGAGTTGAGCCGAGAATCACAGTTTGAAGAATGTATACGCGAGGGAGATGAAAGGATCGCGCGATTCCCTCTCTCTCGCTCTCCCTCTCTCTCTCTCCTGAGATTCTTGTACGCTACGGTGACTCTTGTTCTTCCTCCTCGTCGTTGCTCCTTTCCTCTGGCCCTCTAGCGTCTCTTTTGTACGCGGTCTCGGCCACGCATTATTCCTCTCCCTCTTTCTCTCTGCCGCGCGGGCTTAGCGCGGCCATCTTGAATACCTGAACCTCCGCATTGCTCGTTCCTCGAGGGCAAAAGGTATAGAGAATATCTCGACGCTGAGAGAAGCGCGTCTCTCGAAGAGTCGCGCTCGAGTCCGTCGAGGACAGACGCGGAAGGGGGCGAACGACCGAGAGGCTCGTCGGAGCCAGCGCGAGGAGGAGAGGGTGAGAGCCAGGAGCGAGAGAAAAACGGGAGAGAGAGAGAGCGAGAGGGAGCACGGGGAGGACGATGAAACTGAGAGGGACAACCGGCTCGAAGAATGCTCTCTCCAGCGATTTCCGCGCGCGGGGCAGAGGCGAGAGGGACTCACCGGTTTTCTCCCGAGCCAGTCGAGTCGGGTCCCTCATCGGGCAAACACCGCGTACGACCGTACTTTTATTCTTCGATCCATCGGAGACCAAAAAAAATACCCTGGACCCGTTGCTCTTTTTTGTACACGCGCGGTTGAGTTTGTTCGCATTGTTTTTTTTTTCGAATAAGACGCCTTATTTTCGTGCCGATCGTTTACAGCGATAGTGTAGTTGAGATCGGCACAGCAGCCCTCTTCCCACCTGTGTCTCTCTCTCTCTCTCTCACCTCCGAGGCCGTTTTTACGAGCAATTTTTGGGGTTTTTTTTTGCGGCGAGAGAAAGACCGAGGCTCCGATCCCCCGATCGCTCGGAATATATCTATGTACAAGAGCGGGCCTAGTCTCTTGTAGCGCAACATGCAATCGGCCACACGCACGCGTTGACTCGCTCTCGAGTGACGTGGTGTACCGGACGCGCGATGCTGCTAGAGTCGCTGAAACGAGGCAATCGTTCGTAACGACGGCTGTCAAAGGAGTATTATTTATTTTTTCTCCTTTTTTTTTTTTATTATTTCTCCCTAGCCGACAATTATTATTGGCTCAGTGAAAAAGGAATATGGCGGGGTTGACGGGACGCGACGCGGGTGACAACGCCTCGTGCGTAAAACTCCAAGGATGAGAGTCGTGCATGATCATGACGAACAAGTGCGACAGGTAGTGGTGCGCGGTGGTGCACGGTGGTGCAGTGGTGGTGGTGGTGGTGGTGGTGGTGGTGGTGGCTGTGCGCGGTGGATGCGATAGATCGGTGTCGTGCCGGGAGGCAGCGTCCGTCGATACCGATTTCGGCGATAACGAGAGAGGGAGAGCGAGAGGAAGATATGGCGTTGAACGGTAAATTGCTGTTGTTCCTGATAGTTTTGGGTGGGAGCTTCGGAAATGCGAAAGATTCGTCAATGGAGTACGGGAGCAGGAGTAGGAAGAAGCAGGAGCAAAGCGAGGCGGAGACGGCGGGGCTGGCGATGCAGAGCAGAGCGGTCGATACTCGTGCAAGATTCGAGGTGCGGGAGGGCGAACCCGAGGGCACTCTCGTCGGGGCGATACCGGTCAAGCCGGAATTTACTTACAGATTCAACGAGCCACCCCGCGAATTTAATCTCGATCCAAAGACCGGCGCGATTACGACCGCCAGGGTGTTGGATCGGGAATCGTTGCGCGCCGACAAATTCGATCTGGTCGTGCTCTCGAGTCAGCCGACCTATCCGATCGAGGTTAGAATTCACGTTCTAGACGTAAACGACAACGATCCCGAATTCCCCGAGTCCAGTATAGCCGTTAGTTTCTCGGAATCGGCATCCGCGGGCACCAAGTTGTTGCTGGACGCAGCTACCGATCGGGACAGTCCGGAGAACGGGGTTACGGACGATTACTCGATCGTCGACGGCAACGAGGATGGAAAATTTCGTCTCGAGGTCACCTCGAATCCGAGCGGCGAGGCGTCCTATCTCCGCCTCGAGACGATCGGCAAACTCGATCGGGAACAGGTCGAATTTTATTCGTTGAACGTTTCCGCCCGAGATCGGGGCGTTCCACCGAGACTCGGTTATCTACTGGTTAACGTCACGGTACTCGACGTCAACGACAATCCGCCGATTTTTCAACGAAGCGATTACGCGGTCGCGTTGAACGAGAGCGCGCCGATCGGCACGAGTGTGTTGACGGTTCGCGCTACCGACGACGATACCGATGACAATTCACGGCTGACGTACTATTTGCCCGACGACGAGACGCAATTCACGATAGACCCGGAGAGCGGAACTCTATCGATCGCCGCGGAGAGGCTCGAGTGCCCGCAACAGAACTGCGCTAGGCCCGTTGTCGCGGCTGGAAACGGCGGCTGCCCCAAGAGCTGCGTCATAACGGTCTTCGCCCGGGATCACGGTTCGCCGAGGCAGGACGGGCGCACCTACGTTACGGTCAATCTTCTCGACGCCAATGATCACGATCCCGAGATTAAGTTTAATTATTTTCCGCAAATGGTCGGTTTCGCGAGCGTCGACGAGAACGCGGCAAAGGACTCGATCGTCGCGGCGGTCGCGGTAATCGACAACGACGAGGGCCTCAACGGCGAGACGAGCGTCGAGATACGCTCGGGAAACGAGCTCGGACACTTCAGGCTCGACAACACTCAGAGCTTCGACATCGTCAAGGTTAACGGCAGGCTCGATCGCGAGGAAATACCCATTTACAATTTGACGATCGTCGCAACGGACAAGGGCACACCGGCAAGATCGGCAACGGCTTATCTCGTGATACGCGTCAACGACGTGAACGATCACGAGCCCGTGTTTCAACAGAGCGAGTACAGCTCGGTGCTCTCGGAATTGTCGCCAATCGGTAGCTTCGTTGCGGGTATATCGGCAACCGATGCCGATTCCGGTCTCAACGCGCGGATCTATTACGAGTTCGATTCGGGCAACGACGAAGGCTGGTTCGCGATAGATCAGGACACCGGCCTCGTCACTACCGTAGCCGTTCTCGATCGCGAGATTCGCGGAAGCGTCGAATTACGGGTGACCGCGCGCGACGGCGGTCCGAATCCCAAGTACGCCTCGACTCATCTTCGAGTCACGGTCCTAGACGAGAACGACGAGGCGCCAAAATTCTTCAATCCCGATCTCGCGATCTCACTCTCGGAGGGCATACCCCCGCGGAGCCTCGTCGCCGCGCTGACCGCCCTCGACGACGATCAGGGCACCAACGGCAGCGTCGCTTACGCTCTTCATCCGAGCGTCAATCGCGACTATCCAAAAACATTTGCGCTCGACGCGCTTACTGGACAATTGACGACCGTGCGAGGCCTCGATCGCGAGACGATCGCCCGATACACGATCCTCGTGGTGGCCAAGGATCAAGGTAGCCCCCCGCTCTCCTCGACGGCAACCGTTCTTCTCACCGTCGAGGACATCAACGACAACGCACCCGCGTTCTATCCGACGACGTATCTCGCGACAGTCGCGGCCGACGCGGCGATCGGTAGCTCGATCGGTAGGCTCGTCGCGAGCGATCCCGACGAGGGCGAGAACGCCCGTCTCGCCTACAGCCTCGAAACAGGCGGCGAAGGGATATTCGAGGTGGACGAGACGAGCGGCGAACTTCGGCTGGCCGACGAGGCGCGTCGGATCGCACCGAAGACCGTTTACGAACTGAGCGTGTCGGTGCGGGACACCGCTGATCGTACGGCTCCCCGAAACGCCGTGGTGCGAGTATTGCGCGCTGAGGATCTCGAGAGTCTGGAATTTGAAGCTCGCGAAGGCTATGAGTTTCGCGTTAGCGAGGATCACGGGGAATGCCGCGAGGCGCCGGGCCGATCGCGACGAGAACGATCAGTCGGCAGTGTGCGAATCGGCGAACGGTATCGCACCGCCGAGCTCGTCGCCTACTCCATAGTGTTGGGCGATGCCCGGGGCGACTTGAAGATCGACGAGACCACGGGCGAGATCCGCACGACCGGTTGCCTCGATCGGGAACAATCGGCACGCTACGAGCTCACGATAACGGCCCGAGCCGGCCTCGCCCACGGCTCGACGAGCGTCAACGTCACCGTTCTCGACGTCAACGACAATCCGCCGAGATTTCCCAGCGGTGATAACGACGAGGTCCGACTACCCGAGAACGCCGCGGTCGGCCAACAGGTTTGCCTCGCGCGCGCCAAAGATCGCGACGTAGGCGCCAACGCGCGGATAACTTACTCGCTTGCTCGTAATCCCTTCGGGCAATTTCGCATCGCCGAGAACACGGGAATAATATATCTGGAGAAACGGCTGAGCGACGAGGCAACGCCGCCCGGCAGCGTGCTGGACGTCGAAGTGGCGGCGATCGATTCGGGCGAGGAGCCCTTGACGGCCCGACACGTCGTACGCGTCACGATCGAGGACGTCAACGATCGAACGCCCGCTTTCAAATTGGCCAGTTACGAGATCTCGCTGCCCGAGTCAAGCCCCGTCAATGAGCGTTTCTTCGCTCTCCGGGCGACCGACGAGGATATCGGCCCAAACGGCCGCGTCCTCTACGCCATCACCGACGGAAACGCGGAAAATCGCTTCGGCGTTTTTCCGGACGGTCGTCTCTACGTGAAACGCGCCCTCGATCGCGAGGACAGAGACTACTATGCTCTCGAGGTGACGGCCCGGGATCTCGGCGTACCCAGCCGCAGCTCCGTCGTCCCGGTGATTGTGCGCGTCCTAGACGTTAACGACAATGCTCCCCAATTCGCCAACTCGAGTTTCACCTTTCACCTCCGCGAGAACGAGCCGCCCGACACTTTCGTCGGCAAATTGTTGGCCAACGATCGCGACGCGGGCCGCAACGCCGAGCTCATTTTCTCGCTTTCGGCACCCCAGCAGCAGTCGCCGCCCGATTTTACGGTCGATCCGCGAAACGGTTTCGTCAAGTCGACGCGTGTCTTCGATCGCGAGGAACTCTTCGCGAAGACCGGAAGCGCGAGCGTCCACCTCGAGGCAAGCGTGACCGACAACGGCGAGGGAAATCGGCTGCGGGACAAGGTGAAAATAACGATCCGGGTGAGCGACGTGAACGACAACGCGCCCAAGTTTCAGCGTCTGCCGTACAGAGCGGAAGTGAGCGAGGCGACGCCACCGGGCACGCAACTGCTGAGGGTCTACACGAGCGATGCGGACGAGGGTCTCAACGGCGACGTCTATTACTCGCTCGAGCAGCAAGACGAGGGAGACGAGGAGGGGAGCAGCG
The DNA here is from genome assembly GCA_964007375.1 of Ophion obscuratus. Lineage (NCBI taxonomy): Eukaryota > Metazoa > Arthropoda > Insecta > Hymenoptera > Ichneumonidae > Ophion > Ophion obscuratus. Next base: position 10,951,618 of record OZ023323.1, on the reverse strand, counting down.
CAGCCGGCCGATTCGCCATCGACGAAGCCACGGGGCAAATAAGTCTGATCGGCCGTCTCGATCGTGAGAGCGTCGAGCGATACACCCTGAGGGTCGTCGCTCGGGACGCCGGTCTCGAGACCCGTCTCTCCTCGAGCGCCCTCGTCGAGATCGTCGTTCTCGACGAGAACGACAATCCGCCGGTCTTCGTGCAAAACGGCGGCCCGTCGAGCGCCGCGCAGCGAATAAGCGTCCTCGAGACTACTCCCGTGAACGCCCAATTGGTGAGATTTCGCGCGACCGATGCCGATCTCGGGGCAAACGGCGAGCTGGCCTACGCGATAACAGCGGGTAATCGGCGGGACACTTTTCGCATCGATCCTCTGAGCGGAGTCCTGCACCTTCGTAAGTCCCTCGACTACGAGGAAGTCGAGTCGTACACGCTCAACGTGACCTGCAGTGACGGCGGCCACCCCAAGCTTACGGCGATCGCGAGACTCACGATCGACGTCATCGACGCCAACGACAATCCCCCTGCTTTCCCCAATACCGCCATAGTGCGACAGATACGAGAGGGCATAGCGGTCCACTCGCCGGTACACACGGTCACGGCCGAGGACCCGGACTCGGGCGAGAACGGGGCCGTCACCTACTCGATCGCCAGCCAAGATCCGGAAGATCAGACCCGCCGATTCGGCATCGATCCCTCGACCGGCGTCGTCTACACCCTCCGACCGATCGATCGCGAACAGATAGACACGTTCAAGCTCGTCGTCGTGGCGACCGATCGGGCCGAGCCACCGGCCGCGAGACTCTCCGCCGAGAAGGTCGTAGTCGTCATCGTTGACGATCTCAACGACAACGCGCCGATCTTCGCGAGCATGTCCGCGGCCGTTTTACCCGCCCGGGCATACCTCGAGGCTCGGCTCGGCCGCGAAATTCCCGTTGCCCGATTATTCGCCCGGGACCTCGACTCGAGCACAAACGGCCTCGTCACCTACGAACTTCTTCGCTCGCCCGGCCTCAATTACTCGGACATGTTTCGCGTACACCGCAGCACTGGGATCGTCACGATGAGACTGCCGAGGAGCGGCGGCGGTACACTCGAGCGCAATCGGCGATATCAGATCGGCGCCAGGGCGACCGACGAAGCCGTCCAAGCCGAGAGAAGATCCTCCGAGACCTACCTGACCCTCGTCGTGCCCGGTGACGAGGATCCACCCGCCTGGGAGGCCGCCGTCTTCGAGGGCAGCGTCTACGAGAACGAGGCCGCGGGTACGAGCATTACGAGAGTCGCCGCGCGAGCCTCGCCAAGCGGATCGGCAACGCGCGGACGATCCCTCGAAGACACTCGTCCGATTCTCGAGTACTACGTGACGAACGTTACCGCGGGCGGCAACGGGCGACCCCTCGACCGGCTCTTCGACGTCGACGCGAGGAGCGGCGTACTCGCGACCGCCGTGCCACTCGATCGGGAGTCCGGCGTCGAGTGGTACGAGGTCGAGATTTACGCGGTCACCCTCGGTACCGATAAGTCCAGCACCTCCGCCACCAAGGTCAGTTTACCCCGTCGTCTTGCATGCTATAGAGCTTGGCGAACAATCAGGCCCCCGAGTGAGAGAGAGAAAAAAAACACCTTTTCCTTCGGACCAACAAATTTATGACGAATGCTGAATTCGTTTTTTTTTCTTTCTACATGCTAAATAATATTTGATATATTCGTCTCTCTCGCCCGATGTTTGATCGAGTCCTCGTTTCGTTTATCACATTCGCGATCGCCCCAGCGACTAATTTATATCCGATAAAAATATCCAAACGATAGATGCCTCGACGATAAATATCAGCGAGTTTTTTAGGCTCGTTATAAAATCTTGTTCGCGGGAAGAACGGAACGCTCCGACTGCTTGTACGAACCGGATTTTTTTGTTGGTATCTAAAAAAAAGAAACGTTCCCGCGTTTATTACCCAAATCCGTCGTACGCCTTAATCGTACTCCTTAAAGACTTTTATTGTTGTTTTCAATGCCTCTAATCGCGAACAACGAAGATTAGTGTCATTGATCAATGTATTTCTTTTTCTTGGATTATGCGCATTTAATTTGAACAAATTCTTGACTGTTATCCGCGCATTGCACACTGTTATCCGCGTCTCAACATTTTTTTTGTTGAAAAAGTACGATACAGGAATATCGTTCCTCAATCGTATCAGGCTTGAATTGCACTTGTGACGAGAGACTATATAGTTGACAGTGCGTTGACGACGGTCCGGAATTTTCGCGTACATAATTTATCGCCTGCTCGTCGACTCCGGCAGAAAGATCGTCAACCCGAAAAAAAACAAAGTCCACTCGAACGAAGCGTACAATTATTCTTAAATCGTACCGCTACGATCACCGAACGACCCTACCGAAGCATCCTTCGCAGAGCATTCCTTCCTCAAAACTGCCGACCCGGCTCGTTTCAGTCTCACATTCGAATTATCCAATGTCCTCTGACAACGTTTATGCACTCGGAGTGAAGCGAATCTACTCGAAATAACCGGACGATTATTCTTTAATCACACCGGTACGATTACAACCCTACATTGACAGAACAATTCTATTAACATTTACTGACCGCGTCCATTTGATTTTAAAAAATTTGAATCAACTGGATTTTTCGTGGAATCAACTTTTTTCTATTGCTTTCCATTATTGGAATTATTTATTTGAAATATATTTATTTATTCAAATCAAAATCTATTCAATATCGTCCAATAACTAAATATTTTATTTAATCCTAATAAATCTGTTATTTGGTTGCATCTGTTCAAAAACAATTTGGATAAATCCACTAAATGTATCTATTTGATTTTTATTAAATTTAAAATAAATAGAATTTTCATAGAGTAAAACATTTTTCTATTTTATTAAACTAATGGTCTGTCTTCATTGCAACTGAGAGAGAGAGAGAGAGAGAGAGAGAGAGAGAGAGAGAGAGAGAGAGAGAGAGAGAGAGAGAAATTATATATTGGGTTTTGTTTGAATAATCTATAGCATGTTATTCGATAAAACTCTCTAATTATCACAATAATATTGACTAATTGATACAGGTTATGTGATACAACAAATAATAATAGGAATCCAGTTGGTCTTGTATGCCATATTTGCGACCAAGATGGTACAAGCACTCGGTAGCATAGGGGCAGCGTGCGTAGCTATGAGTAGATAGATTCTAGGTTCGATTCCATATAGGTGAAATATTGTCTTCGAAAAAAATAATTTCAGAAGGCAAGGGAATGATGAATTACGATACAAAATCGTTGTGGTATACTCTCAATTAAGTGTTTCATTTCATTTTGGATTTATGAAATATTTGATGCATATAGAACACTTAGATTTACAGTGTACAACGAAAGCAAATGAAGATTTATTTGAATTCTATCTTTATTTATTCTATTTGAATATATTTTATATTTAAAAAGAAATGCTGAAACAAATAAATAAAATATTTTTTTCATTTGTGAGACAAGGAGAAAACCTATTTTTTTAAATTTAAATAGATTCTATTTAAAGTTAATTTTTTTGACAGTGTAGCGGTACGAATCAGCCTCTCGTATTTTTCGTGATGGTTAAATATCCTCCTGGTTAAAAAAAACCCTTTTTCTCTACGTCTTTGACTGAAGGATCCAACAGTGCAGCACCCAATACAATATAGCTTTTTATTATCGCGACGATAATGTCAGGGAAAAAATGCCAAAACATTACGGCGGACGGGTTTGTGCCCTCCGTACAGAGATGAGTTATGACGTTGCAGTTTGCATCGTTGGAATGCAACGGATTTTTATTTTGTCTTTTTATTTCTTTACTTCCATCATTATCCAGTCTTTTATTTTGCAAATTTTGAGGTCGTAAATTTCTAATAAGAATACGTAGAAACGTTTGAGCGATTTTCACAGCCTAAAAGGGCAAACACATTTTTGAGTAATTAAAAAGAACAATTTTTTCGTTGCAACGACGCAAACTTCAACTTCATGACGAGTGAGATACAGATGAGAATCGGCAAAGCCCAATCACGCTTGTGCGCCCACGCACCACTCGGCGCCCTTTTCGCGAGGGGCTCGTCGCCAGGACGAGAAGAAGGAATTTTCGGCGAGGTTTGTCGCAACTGCGCTCTCCCTCCTCCTCTCTCTTTGACTTTTCGTTCAGGAAGAAGCGCGTTGAAAAAGTTGCTCGCGATCGGTAAGGCGGCTCGACGCGGAGTAGCCCATATGCACCGCGCGCGATCGAGTATCGCAGGTACGTATACGTCCCCGAGAGATGCGCGAGTCTGCATTCCAGCACGCCCAAATTTATAAACACGAATGTACCGAAAAAGATATCCAGTTGGAAGGTGGACAGCGGCGAGAGGGGGGACCCCCCTCCGTTCTTTCTTTCTCTCTCTCTCTCTCTCTCACTCCCTCTTTCTCTCCCGGTATATCGTTCTCAACGACGAAACACACTCGGCTCGCGCTTTTATCCGAACAACGACCAAGCTCGCGGCGAACGACGACGAAGCGCGAGTCTCCCTCGCCGGAGATAAAGACGAGGGCGCACGAGACGCGAACGCGCGGAGGCAAGAAATCAAATATACTTTTGTATATGTGTGTGTGTGCGTGCTTGTACCATATATATATTCACACAGGGTGGCCCAGAAAGTGACGTCCAAAAGGAAAATCTAAAATAAACATCTAAGGTATCAACGTTAGTGTTCAGCTGGTAATTTATCGATTGCCGAACAGCACACCGTATAACGATAAAACGAATAAAAAAATCGCGAGGAAAGTAGATACACGAACAATTTAAAAAAGCTCCATTCTCGAAAAGTACGAATGATTGTAGAACATATATAGAGGAAGTCGGGGCAAGATGACAACGCTAAGGTCATATTCAAATAAAACAATACATATATGAGTCAGTGAACTTCAATTATTTTTTTAACTAATCAACAATTATTAATCTTTTAATTTTTGAAGCAAAAAATCAGTCTTTATGACTTGTACCGTACAATTTTTGTTTTTTAATTAAACCTTTATTTTCCCATCTTACCACGTATGCGGGGCAAGATGAAACAGCGCTGGGATAATGATGGGACACGAATTATTGGCACAATTCGCATATAAAAGTGGTTTCGTTCTCAATACCATGAATTGAATAAGCCAATTGTCCAAGTTCTGCAGGATTAGTCCGAATAATCTTGCTTTCATATAATTTTGATCATTTGTAAGTTCTTTTTCTTCCCCTGGTAGAAACACCGGTTGTAGAGGATGCTTTACTAGTTTCATTTCACTCATTCTAACGTAAATAGTGGTACGTTGTAAAATATTCCGGGTTTGCGATAGCTTGTATTCATCTTGATCCGTTAGACGATTAACGACTTAACAAAAAAAATCACGCAATAATCGTGCAAATTTCTGACAAACCGTTCTTATTGTATTAATAACTAGTACTTTCATTGTGTTTACGTATCTGTCTCTAATGAATATCAGCAACTCAATTAAAGCGAAACAATGTTAAACTTTACCAAAAGTAACATCGTTTTGTCAAAAAATCGATATTGTTTTTTCACTCGAGACGCGTGCTTACGCCACAGTTGATACTTTCACACTCATTCACCTCACCGCCACCCCTCCAAACTCCAGCGGGAGCCCTGGACTCGCACACACTGCTTAGTGGCTAGGCTTATGATTCACATTACCCCGCGTATCCGTTTTGTCCAGAGTTCTCCTGGGGGTTGATTCGGATAGGTATTGATACGAGGTATCTGCATTTTCCTTTTGGACGTCACTTTTCGGATCACCATGTGTGTATGTGGGTAGAATATATATCAGCTGCTACAATTTCTCGCTTTTTGGCAGAATTTCAAAGTCGGACCACAGATTTTTGCGAATTCTCCTTCTGTCTCTTTACGGCCGTTTTTCAAGTGCACTTTCCGAGAAAAATGTTTGAGATATCGTAATGAATGCAACGGCATTTTCTAACTCTCACAAAATTGTTTTTAAGGCGTTACCCCCACTTGTAGCGCAAAAAAAGGCCTTTTTCATGAATTTTTTAAACGAAAACTACAAAACTTTTTTAATCGATCAATATACCATCTTAAAGAACACATCTTGAAGAACTTTCAGTAATTTTTTTATTGAAAAATATTACATTGTTTAGTGGCAAATGGCCGTCAATGAAATAATGTTTTTATATACACGGTTTGCGGTGACCAACATTGCGGCGAAGTGGATCATCTGAAAAAAAAAATGCGGATGGATTTAGTCAAATATAAGTATAAACCAGTCTTTAATCGAAGGATTTTAAAAAATATTCATTTTTCACAAAATGGCGGACAGTCAAAGTTAATGGTTCGATTTTAACGAAAAAAAACGGCCGTTTTTTGGCTATAAAACGGCCATTTTTTTTCGAAAAAAAAAATCGAACGATTAAAGACTACAATTTTATGTATTAAATAAGCCTGCAAAATTTCAAGAAGATCGGTTCATTAGTGTTCGAGTAATCTTGGTCACCGACTTCAGAAATGCCATTTTGAGAAAAACGCGTTTAAAGTTTCAATTTCCGGTCGTTTACACAACGGATTCTTCTCTTTCAACGCTCATATCTCAGTCAATCTTGTTCGGATCGACTTGAAATTTTCAGGACATATTCTCAGATACTTATACGTCAAAAAAATGCAATCGATTTTTTTCAAAATCGCAAGTGGGGCTAACCCCTTAAAACCTCCCGTTAAGTTCATGGTACTCAAATAGAATCGACGCTAAAGCTGTTTGAAATTTTGCCATCGTAGCGATTCCGGAAACGTAGCCAAAAGGGTCAAAATATTTTTTTTGCCATTCCGGGAAAGTGATCGAAGGGATCAAATATTTTTTTTCGACTTTTGAACCGTTTTGCGGCAGTATTGTTGTCTAGAGCGCCGTTCTTCAAGTGATTTCTATGACGGGATAACTTTTAAACTCTTCGAGTTTTCTTTAAAAAATGTTCTACACTTGTTCATTGGTTCTTCAAGAACATGTACAAATTAAAAAAATGCATTATCTTGTAGCCAAAGTGTATGTTTGTTCACAACGGCTGCGCGAAAAGCACCTGCAATTGGCGACCAGTGTTGTGAACGTTGTATAAATCTGAAAGAAACACCAAACATATTCTTAATCTGTATGAGTGTTGTGATATTCGATACCAGATTGGGCACAACAAAAAATGATGATAACATTGCTGTATGCGACTTTGATTATAAATTTTTCCTATTTTTCTGGCAATACTACGAATTATATTAAAAAGAAGTTAATTCGACTCAATTTTGCGACCAATGTTGGAAGGCAGTCTACTAAAGGTGTATGCCAAATTTGAGCTCAAATGGCCAATTGGTTATCGAGATATCGTGGTTGCCGATTTGAAAAGCATCATTTTGAAAAAAACGTGTTTAATGTTGCTGCGCCTCGACCGCGCTCCCTAACCTTATAATTTCTATAAATCGGCTTATTTTATGAGTATCATCAAACGTTTTTCACAAACGTATTTAGAGAGGCCCGCTCAATAATACGATAAAAAAAAGACGATTTTTTTTAAATTTAGTCTACAACCCGAGTTGTTTCTCCTTCTCCATCCACAAAAAAGACCTGATCAGGTATGCTGATTTTTTTTTTCATGCCTTGATCAGGACTTTTTATCAAGCCCTGATCATTTTTGTGCCACATTCCCCGATTTCGATCTGATCAGGGTGAAAAATGAAGGTCTGATCAGGGTGAAAAATCAAGGCCTGATCAGGGTAAAAAGTGAAGGCTTGACATGCAGTCCGAAGAGAGAAGTCCGCTGTTGCTTTGGAAACCATGATCTCATCACATTCTTCATTGCACGGTCAAACAAATATTTATTTTTAATACGATCTATTTAAATCAAATAGGTTTTTTACTACGATCCCATTTGTTTGAAATATATTTTTTAGAATATTGAATGGAATGTTTCATAAATCCAAAATAAATTGAAATACTTAATTTGAAGTTCTACCACAATGGTTTAATCATAATCCGTCATTCCCTGGTCTTTTGAAAGGATTTTTGCGAAGAAAATGTTCCGCATCCACATGCGATCGAACCCAGAACTTACCTACCTATAGTTACACACGCTGCCCCTATGCTACCGAGTGCTTGTACCATTTCGGTGGCATAAGAGACCACATGAATTCCTATAATTCTTTATTATTTGTTGTATCACATAAACTATATGAATTAGTTAATATCATTGTGGTAATTAGACAGTTTTATCAAATATCATGGTATAGATTTTTCAAACATATACACTAGGGTGATTCTTTTCAGGGCAACTTTTTTTTTTTGACTCATCGTGGCCGAAAACCTTTACTTGGTACTCAAAAACGAAGTTTCGTGAAAGGGGGGTGTTGTCAAAAAATATTTAGAGGTCGCGAATTAAAATTGAAGGTTTCCCATTTGATTAACATTGAAAAAAATGTTTTTCTCATTATTAGTGTTACCATTCCGTGAATTTGGATAACGCGATATTTTCCAAGTGGGTTCTCGTAGGAAATATGATACTCCACAATAAAGTTCCTTGAGCCATGGCCGTAAATTCAACCGTTTCAGCGGCATCATTGTTTCAAGTGAATATTGTGCAAAATATCTATTCAAACGATTGTAACGCCTAAGCTATTAGATATATCGAAAAAAATTCAGATGAGAACTTTGTAGAGAAAGTAATTATCTACAAAAAAGTCTTATAAGCCAAGCCCGAAAATTCAACTCTTTCTCAGCTATAGGTGGACGAAGTAAAATAAATAGATTTTTTTTAAACAAATAAATCTATTTATTTTACTTCATCCACCTATAGATGAGAAAGAGTTGAATTTACGGGCTCGGCTTATAAGACTTTTTTGTAGCAAATTACTTTCTCTACATAGTTCTCATTTGAATTTTTTTCGATATATCTAATAGCTTAGGCGTTAAAGCCGTTTGAATAGATATTTTCATACAATATTCACTTGAAATAATGATACCGCTGAAACGGTTGAATTTACGGACATGGCTCAATGAACTTTATTGTAAAGTATCATATTTCCTATGAGAACCCACTTGGAGAATATCGCGATATCAAAATTCGCGGAATGGTAACGCTAATAATGAGAAAAACATTTTTTTCAATGCTAATCAAATGGGAAACCTTCAATTTTGATTCGCGACCTCTAAATATTTTTTGACAACAGCCCCCTTTCACGAAACTTCGTTTTTGGGTACCAACTGAAGGTTTTCGGGCACGATGGGTCAGAAAAAAAAGTTACCCTGAAACGAATCACCCTAATATACACGCACACCCACACACACATGACTCCTCTCTCTCCGGCCCTCTCTACCCTTTGATGTGTGTGCTGTAATCAAGACGGACCATTAATTCAATTAACGCTATGAAGCATACATTTTTCTTTGCGTGCACGTTTTTGTGCACTTTCGTTATTGACGACACTCGCCACGTGAAAAATAAAAATTTAATAGGTACGTTTTAGTAGTTATTGAAGTCCTAGGAACCTTGAAACGCATTTACAACCGCCATATTTGATTAAATAACACTTTTGAATCGTCAAAATCTGAATTGAATCAGGTGTAACACTAGTGTTACACTATGCCGCAAAGGGTTAAACAAAAAAATGCTTGTCTCTACGAAAATTCTATTCAATTTAAATGTTAAAAAGTTAAATAGATACATTTAGTGGATTCAACTTAATTGTTTTTTAAACCGAGGAAACCGAATCACAGGCCTATTAGGAATAATAAAAAATATGCGCATAGAGTGGACATTATGTGTCGACGTTTTGACGACGCGTTGATATGTATAGTTCGTCTGGTGTTTGATCAGAGGTTAGACGTGTAAAAGGCGCCAAATTGTATATAGGTCCAGTTACTTGATGATTGCTTGAAGCTAGTTCAGTTCCTGACCATCGCCTGAAGGTAGTCTGGTCAGGCGAATTTATGCAAGCCGTAAGTCCACTTACTTGTCTATCGCCTGAAGCTGGCTGGATTAGGCAACTGGAGGAAACAGTACATCCAGTTGCCTGGCTATCACCCGACACCAACCGGATCAGGCAAATTGAGGCATACCTCAAGTAAGGCCTCCGCACTACAACGGGATCAGACCCGGATCAAATATCAGGCCAGCCTGACAATATTTCTACTCGGGAATACTGCCTTCAGGGTCTATCTAATAGGAAATCTTCCGCTGATCACGAATATAATGAAGTTTTTCCCGAAAGCTAAACATTACGGGCGCGCGCGTGTGTTTATGAGTGTGTGTGTGTGTGATTCTCCCGACATGATCACCTTGCAGGATAACGAAATTGATCAACTAAAATATTTCATTTTTTCATCTTTCAATTGCAATTGACTTCAGTTCTAATTGATATAATATAATGGATCACTAACCCCTTGGAAATTTATATACGCAAAAATATACGGCAAATTTATTTTATTAATAATTGTAATATATGTGAAATGTATGCCATATATTGAAAATATATGTTGCATATATGTGCCAAATTCTAATTTTCGTAACGTTTTTATATATGAGATGTATGTGGGTGGTATTACTGTATATCACTATACCATATATCAGTGATATATGTAGAATTTACCCTGCATATATACCACATATATTTAGCATATATGTTGCGTACACACTGCATGCATGCCACATATACACTGCATAAGCGGTACATATATGCCACAAACTATATTGAAAGTATACTTACAATGTACTCAAATTACCCTCAAAATATACTACAAATGTATTTTAACTGTATTCGACTTATAATTGAAATATACTTTAAATGTATTTAAAATACATCTAAAATATACACGATATATGTTCATATTCCGTTAAAAATATACTTGAAATATGTTCATACTACATTAAAAATATTATTGAAATATATTCAACGTATATTTAAGATATACTTGAAATATATTTAAACTATACTTGAAATATTCTTAAAAATGTTGTTATGACGTTATTTACATCATTGCACCCTTTTACGATATTTTTCCTTGTCAGTAATTACGATTATGGTGTTTGCGGTTCAAATATATTAATGGTTCAAATTTAAATTATATCAGACGCTTACCGCCGTAAGGTGGTTTCGAACTCGGGACCTCTGAGTGATGAGCTGGGATGTTCCCCACTGAGCTAATTCTACTTGTTAAATTTACTTTCGTATCGTCTGCATATCGTACAATACACAATGTTAGTTTATTGAGAAATGTGTGGATTTACAAGGGTAACTAACATTATCGGATCAATTACTTAAGGAGGTACGGTGATGACCACGCTAGTGAACTAAGAATCTATTTTTCGCCATAATACCGCTACGTTTTAGACATGTTTGTGGCCTATATTTCGAGAAATATTTTTTAAGTACTGAATTTCAAACTACTTATTATTTTTATAATATGAAAACAAACGTAATAATCTACTACTCGACTTCAGTAGTACGCCATATTGTCGACGTTTAGCATCGTTGCATTTTCGATAGCTGTCATCGGTCCCACGCGCTCGGCTTATTATTTTTGGTAGCCGGTAAACATGGAGAATGCAAATAAGTACTGTAGAAGTTTATCAAGAGAGTAACAGGATTGTACCTGAAGTCCAGTTTAGAGACAAAGGTAGATTCTGTCGGACAAGAATTAGAGAGTGAAAAGATGATATTGCGAATGCAAATGAAAAACGTCGCGTTGACGTTAACCTCAATATCCAATGTCCAATCTGTCCGAAGTCAAAACATATTTCATCGATTGTTATGTTATTTTTCCCTTTCCTAATTGTCACAATATTTGCAGATATAAAAACGAACGTTCATTTTATATGACGGTTTTTCCATGCTGAATTTACATATAAATGCGTTGTATGCATGTCGCCAGAAAGATTGAGATGCCTTAGCTATACATAAAAGAACTTTGAGTAAATATCGACGAAAGGCCTTTTATAATCGATTAAAAAACGTACGGCTTCACACAACCATATTTTTAATTTGCGTTGAAAATATCCGATAGAAGAATCAAATTTGCGCGGGTATCCGGCGTTGCCACACTTCGAGCAAGATGGCTGCGGTTACGTCATGAGACGTCTCTCTCGCCGAATACTTCGGTTTTTCGCGACTTTATTTCTAAATTTATTGCTTATTTCTGCGGTGAGCTTTCCAATTCAAGTTGCCTTATTGATCACAACGAACCAACGAACGCAACCGTCAGTTTTTTTTACGCGTGTCTTGGCTCCAAGTAGCACAAAAAAATCGATATATGAGAGGACAGGCACATTTTGTCGTCTACGTATGACTAATTGACCAACTTTAACAATTAATAACTCAGAAACTGTACGGTAAATCTCGCGGAAACTCCGCATACGCATGGACGAAGCTCTCGACAATGTTATTAAAAAAAATCGGGCTTTTATCTTGGACTCGCTCCAATCACCGTACCTCCTTAATTGCGTTCGCATAGAGAGCGATAATCGAATAGAATTACGAGATTACATAACCTTCAATTTTTTTGTCCGATCATTTATTCCGGCTAGTGCGGCTAGGTCTTCGCGAGATACCGACTTGAAGATGTTTTTCATTTGCAACGTCATTTGTTACTCAAGTTGCTTAACCAATCATATTTAAAATATATAAAACATATATGTTTCATATATTTTTCGATATATTTGTTATATATTTTATTTTCATGTGAGTGTATATAGTGTTTATATGCAATAGTGTACTTTAACTGTAAATTAAGTCTTATTAAGTTTAACTGTAATAGTGTTTGTTCACAGCATATATTTCTTATCAGGAATATGTATCAAAAATGTATGCGTCATATATGACGCATACATTACACACATATGAGTCATATATGACGCATACATTTTTGATATATTTTTCTGACAAAAAAATAGATTGAAAATATATCGAAAATATATGCGTCGTATATGCCTCGTATATGCATCATATATATTGTCTATACGTAGCATATATTTTTTTGGTCAGAAAAATATATCGAAAATATATGGGTCATATATGCGTCATATATTTGGTGCATATATACTGAATATATACGTATTATTCTATTTTTCGTCACTACATATGCGACCGATATATATATATATGTAGCATATATTTTCTGCATATATTTTACATACATAAATTTCCATGGGGGCATGGATCCCTATGGATCACTACGGATCACTATGAAATCACTATGGATCCCTATGGATCCCTATGGATCCCTATGGATCCCTATGGATCACTATGGATCACTATGCAATATAATATAATGGATCACTATTGATCCCTATGGATTACACGGATTTTTATGTTTTGAGCGATTTGTCATGATCGAAAAAAATAGTAGGTCCAGAGGAATGATGCAAACCTTTTCCTGTCAAGTTTTTATTGGTTTATTAATGTCTCCTCCTTTTTCTTCGAATATTGATCTCGATCTTTTTGTTTCAACTTCTCTCTTCCTACAGAATCCTGTTTAGGCCTTTTGAATTTTCGTTTTTTAGCTTCTCATTGTCTACGGAGCCTTTCTTTTTTCCATAGCGGCATGGCAATAATCGAAGAGAATCGTTTTTATGAAACCCCATGCATATCCACACATGCGTAAACAAGATGATGACTAGGATGGAACCTAGAGGAATGACGATTCAAACGGGTTTTTATGCAGAGCGCGGCTATGTTTTTCTAACCTCAAAATCTGACGGTGAATAGCTGTCTAAAAGTTCACTTAAACAGGTGAAAAGTGACTTATTTGATTGAGAAAAGATACCGTCAGGAATGACCTGAGGAATGATTCCCTCGCTCGTGACACCACCTCATAACACACAAGGTCTGTACAAAAAAAAGCATAAGCTACAAAAATGATACAGAACAATCAGTGTATTCGAGAAAGTAGATGTAGACGGGACTGCTCTGGTAAGCGTGATCAGCTAGCGCCGGCCGTCATACAATACATGAACTAATTTATAACTCCCCAGAAGAATGATCGAGAAAAACGGTTACAAGATTTTATTATTTATCGTGAGATACCTGTGCTCTTTTTTTTCCTTTTTTCAGGAAGGAATTTAATAAATATCTAATGGTTTCAAGGAATCTTTTTTAAAATATTTTTTAATTTTCAGTACCTCTTCAGCTTGCCAGATTATAAGTCTGGATAGTTGCACTCCAAAAAAAAAACATTTTCATAGTCAAAATACAGGGAAAAAATTGATAACGATGATTTTTCTGCCAAGTCTGTTCAGTAGGAAGATTTCGAAATATTTGATACAGTTATATTAAAAAAAAAATCTACAAAATAGTCGAATAGCATCTATTAAAAAAGTCAGATTACATGCAAAATGATCATTTCGGGAGACTTGTCACACACACACGCGCGGGCGAGATGTGTATTTTGCGCAGACGCGGGAAATTGGTCGCGCGCGTAAGTCCTCGCGATAAATTGACTCGGAACTCGTTTGGCGCACTCGTATATGCACGCTGCGCTACTTGCCCCCGGTCAAACGCGACACGAATACCTATCCTGTAAATTGTGAGCGAGAGAGAGAGAGAGAGAGAGAGAGAGAGAGAGAGAGAGAGAGAGAGAGCTGGTAGGGCGTGGGCACCCGCGAGTCAAAAATTCTCCCCCTGGCGCAATTCGCTCGCCCCCCTCGAGTCTCCCTCAACAATGAGGTATAGATCCGAAACACACGCGAATAAGATTTATCGCGATAAGAGGAGCGGCTGGCAGGATTCGCCGGTCGCGCTTACCGTGTGCGCTGTTCCGCCGACGAGCGGAGAGATTCGAACGCGCGAAAAGCGACGTCGCGCGAGACTCGAGGCAGCACTCTCGCGAACCAAGGACGGATCGCGGGATACGCGAGAGAGCCGAAGAAATAGTAGGGCAGGGGCTCTTTGTTCGCGCGCTGGAATGCCGCGGTGCGAGAGCGAGAAATCTTGAGACACGCGCGACGTAACGCGCGTACGGCAACGTTCGCACTCTGGGCAAGGCGCCGCGCGTTCGCCGTTCCCACACGGGCTGTCACGAGTGAAAGAGAAAGAGGGCCGGAGACGTCACATTAATTTCGAAAAATATTGCTCGGACCTCCGTCCCTCCCGCGCGCACCTTCGGACCCGCACCTACGCCCAAAAATCTCGCCCATTCGGAAAAATGGAACTTGACCATGTTGGCGACACCCCGTGTACGAGATATCGCGCCTGAAGAAAGAGCGCGTGAGAGGGGGAGGGGGCGAAGGGTGCGCCGTGCCGCTGCTGCGCGCCAGGCGACGGAGTCGAAGAGCAACTGCAGTATGCCCGGCAGGGCCTTGGCAGCCTCTGCACCGGTGAGAGGGAGCGCGAGCGCCTGGCAGTCGCTCAATGAATTATTGGCCATAATAGCAGTGGCAGAGAGCGCGCGGGCTCGCTCTCCGGCCATACCTCCCTCCTGTCTTTTTCCTCGTCTCTCGCGAGTCTTGCGCGTTCCCTCGCGGAAACGGAAACGCGCAATTTTGCCGTGAAACCGAAAATTTCCTCGAACGATGAAAAATCCACGCATCCGAATTTTCGGCGTAAAAAATCTTTCATGGAATTTGGCCAATGAAGGGCTAAAAAAATGATGAAAATTCGAGGCTGCTTCGAACGAAGCGAACAGCTCAAATTATAATATTATTTAGATAGAAGGAACGGGGCCCCCCGGGCCTCGATCAAAATTCGTCCGCGTCTCTTTGCCCGCGTCTCATCTCGCCCGCTTCTACATACGTTTTATTTTTTACTCCGTATTTTCACGGGGCGTATATACGCTTTACGATTTAGCCCCGGCTGCCGCCGCGCGAGGGAGCCCGCTCTTCCTCCCGCACCCCCGAAACTGAGACTCTCGATACGTTCGCCAAATTTACGACGACGCGTTCGTGCGTGGCCGGGCACGAGAGAAAACGGGCTTTCGTCTCTCTCTTGCTCTCTCTCTCTCTCTCTCTCTCTCTCTCTCTCTCTCTCTCTCTCTCTCTCTCTCTCTCTCCCTCCCTCTCTCTCTCTATAGTCGTTGGCCGCCGCGCTAAGGACTGCAAACTTTTTTCTTATCGCGCGCACGGTACTACGAAGATAAAGATATAGGCGCGGCCGAGTACTCAAGTATCTTCTTATTTTTCGCTGACATACGTATACACGTATTCCGCCACACGTGTGGCGGAATCGCGAAATATCCCGAGAGGGATTTTTTTCGGGAAAAAAATGCTTCGAAGGAAAGTTTCACAGTTGCAAGGAACAAAAATTATGCTGGTGGTTTTTTCTTTAGTTGCCGTCTTCAAGGTCAAACTTAGTTTTCTGAATGGAAATCGAGTTTTTTCATTGCTGAATTATTTTTTGGGTAAGAAAACCGGTTCACTTCGGTCTGAAACTTTTGTCCAATTTCAGTGTTATGTAGTAGAAAAATTAGTACGAAATATGTGAGCACAATGTGAAATAGTCTTTAAAAATCGAAGCCGAAAGAATCAAAGTTTTCGAAAAACGCGACGAATATTCCTACGCGAAAAATAAATGTAAAATAAAAGATACCAGTTGCGATTTTCAAAAGTATCCCCGACCTTGAAATAACCTTGAAAACGGCGACAAAACAAAAAAATCTCCAAGATCATTCTTTCGTATTTTGAAGCGATGAAACATTCTTTCCCAAAGTGTATTTCTCTCGTGATATTCCGCCGTGACGACTTAAACGGCACACCCTGTACAGCCACACGTGTATGGAGATAGAGAGCGGGTTTTTTCTTCTTCTTTTCACGGCAACGCGATCGCCGCCGCTCCAGTTATTTCCGCCGAGGGGTCCACCCGGATTAAAATTGTCCGAGAGAAAGGGAAAAGTACATCGCAGCGGTGCGTTCCCGGGGAGATAAGACGCGGGCGAGATAGAGATCAAGGCCCAAGGGCACCGTTCGTCCCCGTGCGCTCTGTACATACAAATTCAAAGTTTGAGAGGGCGCAGCGAGATGCGCTCAGCGTCCAATGGGCCCCGAGGGCATACTCGTACGAGTTGATCGGATCGGCGGAAAGAAAATCGAAAATCATTTTCCTCGCTCGCAAGTCGATGGGAGATCGGTACGTATTGAGAAGGGTTCGGGTTTGTTTGGATCCTCCGCTCCCCTCGCTTCCCTCACGGTAGACTCGCTATCGCGATTAATCGCGTTGTTGCACGGTCGTTGTCTCCGACCAGTGCCGCTCGCGTACAGTGTTATTACCGAATTATAATAACGATCGCATCGCGCGCGCGTTGCCGGTCGAAAGCGCACTCCCGGGACGGAGGGAGAGAGCGAGAGAGAGAGAGAGAGAAAGAGAGAGCGAGTGAGAGGGAGAAGAGGGCGGGATGCGCTTCGGAGAATCGGCCGCAACGACGAAAAAAGTAGGACGGAGAGGGAGAGAGAAAATCGGTTTCGGAGGCACTCAGCGGTTATGGTACCTGTACGCTTGCGTAACTCGCTAATGGCCCATTCGTTAGAATCTTCGCGACCGCTTTTCTCCTTCGTGCGTCTTCCCTCGTACGAGAGCGGCCCTCTCTATTATTATGGACGAAATACGAATTCTTTTTGCGCATTGTTGAATCGAGTTGTATCCGGAGCCGCGAACCGCCGCGTCGGGGACTTTCATCGTGTACGAGCAGGCAGGCCTCCCCGGAAAGCGCGAGGCTCTTGACCTTGTATCATCCGTGATGACGCGACCGTCGCACCTTTCACGACCTCTCTCTCTCTCTCTCTCTCTCTCTCGTTGCTATTAAAATAAAGTTAATAAATATTGCATTTTTTAACTTTATCATATTAAATTTTTTTTTAATATAAATTTCGTACTATGTGCAGTGTACTTGAACCTGCACAATATGATTAGGAGACTTTGGTTCTAGAGCACGAAATAAACACCAGTCTCTCTCTCCCTCTTTCTCTCTCTCTCTCTCGCTCTCTCTCTCTCTCTCTCTCAATCTCTCTGTTTTCTCTTTTAAGAGGTTGGGTTACTGTGATGACCCGAAAATCAGGATTATTTGAACAAATCAATTTCGAAGGAATAAGCTAGATGATTGAAAAATCGTTTCGACATTTCTTTCTCGTACATTAAGGGGTCTTCTGACTTTAGACGCTAAAAAAGGCTATTTTCATGAATTTTTTTGATATTTTTTTTATTATAGTTATTGAAATAAAAGTTTTTACACTTAATAAATAGACTTTCGAAAAACATTGTGAAAAAATTATTTTATTTATTTAAGTCACTATTTATAAACGAAACTGGTAGTTAAAAACATTGTACGTCTGCGCTGTTGATGAAATCTCGGAGATGGATCATCCGAAACAAAAGAATCAAACGGTTTTAGATTTAGTATACTAATGGCTATAGCGCATATCATACGATTTTTGATATATGCAAAAATTAACAAAATGGCGGACATTTTTTGAAAAAACAAAAGAAGGTGTTCTTCACCGTTTTTGGCAAAAAAGTGAATATCAAAATTTAAAAAAATCCTTGCTATGCGCTGTAGCTATAGTTGTAAAAAATATGTGGTTAAAATTTCATAAGGATCGGTTCAGCAGTTTCGAAGATTTTATCAACAAGCTGTCGAAAAACGTTGTTTCGAGAAAAACGCTATTAAAGTTTGTTTTTGTTAAGTATTTATTAAGTATTTAATGGTATATTATGGTATTTATTAATTGTAACAACTTTTATATCAATATGTATATTATAAACTTATCAAAAAATGTCATATAAATAGTCTTTCTTAGTGTCTAAAGTGAGAATACCCCGTAACAATGTTGTGTGCCAAATTTCATTAGAAAATATTAATAATTAAAGAGTTTACTAAATTCAGCGTGAGGGTCTCAACGATGAACTCGATTTTGTCCACCCGGTTGACCCGAAACGAAAAAAAAACGAGTTTTTAGATCTTATAATAGACAATATTCGCTAAGACTTGACCAAGCTTTTTTTTATATCGTGTTTCAATCATAAAAAATTGTGTTGTTTTTCCCCCTTTTTTCAATTAAAAATTTCACGGTTATTGTTAATAAGTAATGACTAAAAAGTTAAGAAATGAATCGTCGATCAAAACTGAAATCGTACCACACTGAATAAGCGTACCAAATTTTGAGACAATCCGTTTATTAGATGTCAATAAATTGTGCACAGCGTAAAAAAAAAAGTTTCGAGAAAAACGCATTTAAAGTTTTACTAGCCGTTCTGTCGTTGTATCGATAAGTTTCCCATCAATCTGCGATTCCTGCACCACACAGGGTGTCCCATGGGAAGTGGCTGAAACTAATCGGCAATTATCGACCAAAATTTGAAACGCACAAATTATTGCTTCCTTGCTGTAACTTTCTTACCGCGGTTTCATAAAGAGTATTTAAATATTTTGCGTCATTCTTTACAGAAGCTGGAATGCATGTGTTTCGACATAACGTTCAAATCAATTACGCGTTGACTTTGGGCGAAAAAAAAACGGTATTCGCGAAGGATGTTTGACAGCTACGCGCTCATGACGTGGCGTTCGTATCTGAGCTCAGTGATACCAGTTACGGAGAACTAAATTGCGCGTTTGCCACATTTCAACTTGTTTAATAACTCATTCGCCATGTAAATAAACAAAAAAGATTAATAACATTTCTAAACAGTCAATTATATGCATTCCACATATTTATTAGCTGAAATTTATTTATTCTACGTAACCGTAAATTTTATTATTCGGGGTTGGCAGCCGTTACAGGCGCCCGTGTTTAAGCATATGCGTTCCCCTCTTACCGCCTGCCCCGCAAAGACCCTGAGCAGCCTCCTGAAAGTGTTTTCAATAGCAACTTAATGCTGTCCAAACTTAGTTCTAAATCCTCTAGACGCGTTTGCATATACACTTTACCTCTAGAGTAGAAGCACTCAATGAGATATATTTTTTCTTCAGTCGTGAAGTCACTCATTTCGACGCACATATTCGTAACTCTACAGCATCTGGAATAAAATTACCAACGCTCAGATAGATGAGCATTAACTGGAGACATCCTTGTCAGATGGTGGAGGGGGAAGAGAGGTATTTGGCTTCAACAACTTGCCGTGGGACACTCCGTATGTTGGACCGTCCTCTTCGATTTGTGTCCCCTCGAGCAACGAACAAGAGTTTTGACATTTTTACAGTAGTCTAACGCGTTAATAAATTTTGGAAATCTGTAATCGTTTTGGTTCCTATGTAATTTATAAAACTCGGCACGATGGTCGTAGGAAACTTCGGTCCCAGAGCACGAAATAACTCTCTCTCTCTCTCTCTCTCTCACTCTCTTCGTCTTCCTCGCTCTCTGGTCTCGATCGTAGCGAAATACATAAAATTTGGCGCGGCGAGCCCGTTCGATTCGCGGGTGAAATTTGGTAGGAGCAGCGCGCGGTTCGATACCCTACGGGGGATCCCCGCGCGTACATCGCTCGGTCTCAGGACCGCGTGCGCGCCGGCCTTTTCGTCGGTGCGCGCATACACCGGGGGCTCTCCTTCGCTCAACGCACCTATATATACCTGTAATAAAAGAGTCCGGACGAGAGTCGCACGGATTTACATATTATGATTTACGGCCTTGTCCGGTGGACCTCGACTATCGCCCTCCTGCGTCTCTCTCGCCCGCGCCGCGTGCTCGAGTAAATTTGCGTTCGCGCGCGGTCGCAGCACCTACGTACGCTCGTTGGCGTTTCGCGCCCCGCCCGGCCTCTCGCTAGTGAGGCGCAGGGAGCGGCTCAAGGAAAAGTCGCGTCGTTCGCGAATATAATATACGAGTGACACGAAACTTTGGTTTTACTGTTTGTCAAAAAAGAAAGTACGTTGTCAGAAGTAAAAAAAATCAGCTAGGGCGAACTCGCCTGAATCGCATACCCTCAATTATCATTATTTTCAATAACTTTACTCGTGGAAGACTAGTGTCATTGACCGATGTATTTATTTTTCTTGAATAATGCACATTAAATTTGAACGAATTGTTGACACACGAACACAGTACGATTAAAAAAATATGGAAAAATTACGATGCGGGATTATTGTACTTGAATCGTATCATGCTTGAATCGTACTCGTGACACGAGACTATAGTTGACAGTGCGTTGACGACGGTCCGCAATTGTCGCGTACGTAATTTATCGCATGCTCGTTGACTTCGGCAGAAAGATCATCTGAAATAAAACAAAATCCACTTGAACGAAGCGTACAATTATTCTTAGGGAGAGTTGGAGCGGTCCAATTTAGTCAAATGACGGTTTGTGAATTCTTCTTTCAATGAACCTCAAAAAAATTTCATACGAGTTATAGATTACTTCTGTAGATGCTACTTTTTTCATAAAATATATAAGTGAAGAGCAAAAGCATGCATTTTTATATTATGATTACGTGAATAAGAAAAAACTTTTGTGATACTACTAACGTAAGAGTATAACATTATCGATGACTATTATGAAAAAAAAACCGCGCCAGTGAATGTTTTATTCAACGGAGAATGATATTTTGACTCATTTACTGCCAATTTCTCCCGCTAACGGGGACACTGTATTGTAACGTAAAGAAAACATGACGTTTAGTGAGATTCTCTTTGGTTTCGTCCGTGTTTCTACAACTACTGTTGAATTGTCTTTGAATAATCTGTTTGTCGTGAATAAATTGTGAAGACTGCATCAGTGCTGTGCAATTGGATGCAGAAACGAAGGCTTTCATTTATTTCCTAACAACGAAAAACTTCGCAAGCACTTAGAAATTGCTATACGTCACAAGCACTTTACAGCTACGAAACGTTCAAGGCTATATTCTGATTTTAGATCTGAAGACTATAGAAATGACGGATTTGTTACAGCTCAGTGTATAAATATAATATTTTTGACGCTATTTACTTCTAAAAGTATATTCTAAAGTAGTTAATCATCATAACCTAAACGGTGTATTTGAAATATTTGCATTTTTTTAACCTTCTGGTATTATTTTATTACATTATACTTACCTAGCTCATTTTCATTATTTACGGGGATAAAACTCAGTCGGAGAATACTGAAAAAATAGGCTTATACTTTCCCTGTTCGTTTCGAGCAACAAGAGAAACTTTGAAAGATGAACAGAGAAGGAAAAGAGTAGAAGCCGATTTTTCAATGCCGGTGAAGTAAAATATTCATAATTATTGTCCATTGTGTCCATTCATATCATTTTAAGACAAGACAGACACCGTAAAAATGTGTACCGCGCGCGTTGACAGCTTCTTTTGTTTACGTTATGTTTACGTGGCGCCGTCTGCGCTGAGCTTTGCGTAATATCAAGTGTTGCCGAATTACGGCAACTTCGCGGACATTGCGATTGGCAGCAATGATCTTCATTCGCCAGCCAAGATTGATAATCTTTTATTAAACTTTAATGACTCAATATTGAATATATATATATATATATATATATATATATATATATATATATATATATATATATATATATATATATATATATATATATTGAATATATATATATATATATATATATATATATATATATATATATATATATATATATATATATATATATCATTTTCGATAGGCAAGGTGGTTTTTTCCAAAATGTTTACATAGGTTTAGTTTGCGTTAATTCGTTGTTATAAAAATACATCGCCCTAGTGTCCACGTGTTGTCCGTCTAACCGCACGTAAAATTACATACATTAAGCTATTTTTTATCGCTGGTGTTTTGTGGTGAAAAAAATTAACAAAATTCATAAAGACTCAGTATACTCTAAACAATAACGTATATTTTTATTTTCTTTTAAATCTTGAATTGTTGCCAACGCTGCGATCTCCTTAAATCGTACAGCTACGATCACGACCCTACCGACGCAACCTTCGCAAAGCATTCTTCCTCAAAACTGCCGACCCTGTTCATTCCAATCTTCTCTCATACCCGAATCATCCAATATCCTCGTACAACATTGATGCACTCGTACTGAATTCGGTTCACCTTTAAAAAAAACCGGTCAGTTGTTCTTGAATTACGTCGCTACAGTTACACACTGCCAAAAAAAATATTCAATTTAAATAGGATGTATTTAAATCAAATAGATTCTTTCCTTGCCTCACGGCCTACTACGATTTTATTTGTTTCAAAGATATTTTTTATTTGTTTCGGCTATTCTTTTTAAATATTAAATATATTCAAATTGAATAAATAAAGATTCGATGCAAATAAATATTTATTTGCTTACAATGTACACTGTACATCTAAGTGTACTATATGCATAAAATATTTCATAAATCCAAAATGAAATGGAACACTGAATTGAGAGTTTATCACAACGATTTTGTATCGTAATTTGTCATTCCCTGAACTTCTGGAATGATTTTTTTTCGAAGACAATATTTCACCTATATGGAATCGAACCTAGAACCTACCTACTCAATAGCTACGCACACTGCCCCTATGCTACCGAGTGCTTGTAACATCTTGGTCGCAAATATGGCGTAAGCAACCAAATCAATTCCTATAATTATTTGTTTTATCGCATAAACTATATCAATTAGTCAATATCATTGTGATAACGAGGGAGTTTTATCGAATAACATGCTATATATTTTTCAAACACAGACCAATATATAATCCCTCTCTCAGCCCTCTCTACCTCAACTCCCCTTTGATATGTGTGTTGCAATAAAGACAGATCATTACTTCAATCAAATCGACAAATGGTTGACTCTATCAAAATATTATTTCATCTTTATTTTAAAAAATCAAATAGTAGATACATTTAGTGGATTCAAGTAAGTCGTTTTTTGAACAGATGAAACCGAATCACAGATGTATTAGGATTAAATAAAATATTTAGTTATTGGACCATACTAAATAGATTTTCATTTGAATAAATAAATATATTCAAAATAAATAATTCCAATAATGGAATGCAATAGGAAAAATCGGATATATTCAAATTTTAAAAAATCAAATAGACGCAGTTAGTTAATATCAATAGAATATTTCTGTCGGTGCAACTCCAGCGGTACGAATTTGCCCCTCGCGGTTGTCGTGACTGTCAAAAAGTCTTCCGAATAAAAAACGACTTTTCTCTACGTCTCTCACTCAAGGACACAATAGTGTCGGACGGAATATACCAGAGCTTTTTTTTACCGCCGTGACGAAAATGTCAATAAAAAAATCATAACCTCTTTTAATATTTCACAAAGCAGCGGGATTTTGTCCGCTCGGAATCTTGTTTCGCCAAGACGAATATTCGTCCGAATGATAAGCTTCGAATCGAAAGAATTTTCATTGCAAACATGCGGCCGTACTGCGCGCCTTTCCCACTGGAAAGTAATACCGGGCGCGCGGCTATTTCCACACACCCGCAGAGTGGGAGGAAGCGCGAGAGCGCGGGCCCCGTACGGAAAGCGAGGGAGAAGCTGATCTAACGGGGCTCCGAGTCCTCGACGAGGGGCCCGCGACGGAATACGTGCAATCTACTAGCCCGGACTGTTACGCGTAGGTACACGCGAGAGCGAAACAGCGAGGGGAGGGCGGCCAGCTCGCGCGACTCGTTTCGATTTATTTTATTTTTTTCTCCCTCGCGTATATATCGAGAGCGAAACGCGTGCTCGAGAGCGCCCGCCCGCGATCATCGCGAATCTCGTAATCGCGCGTGCGTTTGTCTCATAAGGAGAGAAAAAAAAACGAAAGTGAGGAAGAGGATAAAAAAAAACTCGATGCGACTTTCACTATGCGCGTACGCGATCGCTGTCCTCTGGAAAATCGCGAGATTTATGGCAAACCGATCTGGCTGGGGAGACCGAGAGAGACGAGAGAGAGAGACAGAGGACATACCACATCCCGAAAACCGATTTCTTACGATCGGGCGATCGCTATAAATTCGAAAAAAAGACACGTTACCGATCGTTGGATCGAGTGAACGGAGCGCGGAGGAATTTGTTGAAAAAGGAGAGACAGGCTATTCTCGATATTTGATTATTGAAAAAGGTGGCGCGCCGTGCGTGCGTGAATGAAGCTGATCGGAGTCTGCTCGCGTACCGATCCGTACCGCCCGATCATAGAGAGAGAGAGAGAGGGAGAGGGTCACTCGACCCGAGCTTGCGGTTTCGAGGTTCTCTCTCTCTTTTTCTTTTATTTTTTTTCGCGACAAACTTTTTTCACATCATTCCGCTCTTATAGTCTAATGAACCGTTTAGTCAGCACACTTGTTTTAGTTATACACGGAGAAAAATACGGCCTCAAATTCTAACACTGGTTGCCAGAATTCTAATATTCAGTGCTAGAAAAGTATAGCAGTTTACTGCCAGTTCGGAATTCTAAGACTTGTTATAGAAGTGTAGAAATAATTCTCACACCGTATAGTAAAAATGATGCGTGCATATTACATTTGAAACTGTTCTCGCACAGGCGCGAATCCTATATGCTGTATAGGACTTTTTGTAAAATACCAACTTTTATTACACGCTATATTTTCATATGGATTTTACTATACGTATAGCCTGAATCTTCGTGTATGTATAGATTTCACTATACGCATAGCATAAATCTTCGGCGTATAGCGAAAAATATTACGAAGTTATTAATAAAATGTGACTCTTTATACCGTACTTTTTGTAAAATACTGGAAACTAATTGTTCCAATCACGTGGGTAAAATATTTTTTGTATACTACAAAAAATCACAATATGCCGAAAAAAATGTATTATTTGTATCAGTTTACGTGCCATATCGTAGGTTAAAATGTTAATTTCTTCATTATTACTATACCATAATTACAATTTTCATCTTCCATTCAATACTTTTTGATATTTACTGATATTTTTTTTAAAATCATAGTATTAATTCTAAACTTCGAGGCCCCTGTTTTCTCCGTGTAGTTAACATTAGTTAGTTCACGATGTCGCTGTTAATATGCTTGTTTTTAGTTGTGGTTGATATTAGTTAATGAACTCGCTGTAATTATCAATATCTCTCTCTCTCTCTCTCTCTCTCTCTCTCTCTCTCTCTCTCTCTCTCTCTCTCTCTCTCTCTCTCTCTCTCTCTCCCCACTTGGAAATAAAATATATAAAAAATATATCGAAAAATATATAAAACATGTATTAAATATAATTGTTTCGAAAAGTTGGATATGCCAATTATATTTTTGGGTAAGAGTAAAACCTATACGATATATAAATATAAATCCATTTAAGATACATCTTAAATATATCGAACATACAAACTGAATGTGTTTTATATATTTTAAATATGGTTGGTTAAGTAACTTGAGTAACAGATGACGTTGCAAATGAAAAACATCTTCAAGTCGGTATCTCGCGAAGACCTAGCCGCACTAGCCGGAATAAATGATCGGACAAAAAAATTGAAGGTTATGTAATTCTATTCGATTATCGCCCTCTATGCGAACGCAATTAAGTAATTGAACCGATAATGTTAGTTACTCTTGTAAATTCACACATTTCTCAATAAACTAACATTGTGTATTGTACGATATGCAGACGATACGAAAGTTAATTTAACAAGTAGAAGTAGCTCAGTGGGGAACCACCTTACGACGTGTAAGCGTCTGATATAATTTAAATTTGAACTATTAATATATTTGAACCGCAAACACCATAATCGTAATTAATGACAAGGAAAAATATCGTAAAAGGGTGCAATGATGTAAATAACGTCATAACAACATTTTTAAGAATATTTCTAGTATAGTTTAAAAATATTTCACGTATATCTTAAGTACACGTTGAATATATTTCAATAATATTTGAAATGTAGTATGAACATATTTCAAGTATATTTTAAACGTAGTATGAACATATATCGTGTATATTTTAGATGTAGTTTGAATACATTGAAAGTATATTTCAATTATAAGTCGAATACAGTTAAAATAAATTTGTAGTATATTTTGAGGGTAATTTGAGTACATTGTAAGTATATTTTCAATATAGTTTGAATATACGTAACCGCCTGTCCAACATATATATTTTTATATACATTCTGAAGATCTATTTTGGCCGAAAACTTTGATATCGCGAATCTATTTTTAATGAATTTCCCGTATATATTGCATATATCTAATCTATATCTAAGATGGATAATATATATCTGAAATATATTTTACATCCATTTTTAATATATCGAAACATATATTTTTACATATATTTCATTTCCGTGTGGGTCTCTCTCAACTTCAAAGCCAGCCTTTGGGCATCTCTACTGGCAATCATGGCGTAGCCTGTCCACGAGCACTCATGTTTTTGTTTTTTTTATTTCCATTTCGCTCTCATTACTATTTCATTATTTCTTTTTGTTTCGTCGTATTTCACCTTGTTACATTTTATTTAAATTTCTTTATATTACCTTATATTTTACAATAATTATTATACATAACTATATTTTATTTTACTTTATAAGTTTTGTTGTACTTCATATACTTTATACACTGAACAAAAACATTCGTTCATCCATCCAAAATTCAGTTGGTTTAACAAAATGTATCTTTAAATACGTTCAACTTGATTTTTGGTTGGCATAAAACACGTTTTGTCAATCTAACTGACAGTTTTAGTGGTGTGAACTGTAGCTTATTTAACCTGTCTGAGCAACTGTTAAAAAAACAAAATTTCGAGACAACAAAATGCATTTTGCACATTCAACGATTTTCTTTTCTCAGTGTATGATTACTATCTGATTTTTTAACTGTACTCACATACTGCACGATACTCTTAGGGAACTTTGTTTCCAGAGTACGGCATAAACGCTTCTCTCTCTCTCTCTCTCTCTCTCTCTCTCTCTCTCTCTTTCTCTCTATTTCTCTCGGAGGGCAAGTCTCGAAGGATCGCCCGCGCGTAGTACACGACTACGGGGAATAAATACAAAAGAAAAATTTCGTGCACGTTCGCGTACATACGCGATCGGTGTACAAAGCGTTCGCGCGAACGTCCTTGTCCCGTTCCTCGCGAGAAACAAGAAGAGGAAGAGAAGAAAAAAAAAGACGTTGGTGCACGCGTCTCGGGGGAGTGACCACGAAAACTTTGAGGGCTTCACCGATCCTCGCGGTCACCCCTCCGCCCCTTCGTCACATTTCCTACCAGCCGTATTTTTTTCTCTTCTTCTTTTTCCCCAATGTATTTCGGCGAAAAATATGTTTCAATCGTCCACCGTTCGGACTCGAGCGATACCGATCCCCGTGCAGATCGGCGCGCGCGGGAGACCCCACGAGACCGCGGTGACTCTCCGTTTCTCCGCGTCGGGCACCTGCCAATCGTAACGAGGGTCTTTCCGCTCCGATCGCGCGGCTCTCCCTTTTCAAACGAGACGAAATTTCTCGGGAGAGCGAGAGAGCCCGTCTCTTTTTCGAAACGCTGTATCTCGGAATCTCCCCCCCCTCCCCGCGTGATGCCCCCGTTCCTTCCCGTTGCGCGGCGCGGGTAGCCGCTGGGAAACCGCATTCTTCTCGGGACGAACAACGGACGACGCAGCCGAGGTAGACGAGCGAGAGAGAGCCGACCCCGCTGCAACCGAGAATAACGCAAGAATTATATCGGAAACGAGACTCAACGACGAGAATATTATTCTATTTTCGATATTCCGGGGCCAGAGGGAGAGGGGCGGTAGGGAGCGAGCGAGAGAGAGAGAGAAATTGCAGATGAAAAAAGAACAAGAAAAAAATAAAAATATTAACCGGAATAAAAATTTCGTGTAAAAAAAACGGTGATTAAAAGAAATCAGAATTTTATATTCAACGAAAATACAATGCAATAACGATACAAAAAATAAAGCGAAATTAAAGAAACGAGGATTCGAAATAATACAGAATCATACAAAATTAAGAAGAATTAATGAAATAGTATCCCATATAAAAACCAATATAAACCAAGCAAGTTATAAACAAAAGGATTTTTTTGTATTGACAATCTCCGCAATTGTATAAAAGCAGATTCGCATATGCTCCTTGAAATACTAAACTTTCGACCAAAATCCCGTGATAGTCGTGATCAGTGGGAAATTCCCCATCGGATGAGGTCGTAACATGTACTAAAAGTCGCAAAAAAAATCTTTCGATCCTTCTCGGCACTCCTCCAAAGTTGACAAAATCGCGAAATTTCAAACAGCCGTAAGTTCGTTTCTACTCGAGTGACATAAACTTAACGGGGATGTTTAAAAAGGTTTTCGCCAGACTCAGAGAATGCCATTGCATTCATCGCGATATCTCAATTAGTTGTCTCGTAAAGTGCACGTGAAAAATGGCCTAGAGCTGATGGTCCGAATTTGAAACTCTGTCGAAAATAAAAAGAACATCGGAACTCAATGAATCAAACGGCATTTTAGACAGCAAAGGATAAAACGAAAATCTTCAAATTTCAGACATTCTTAGCGCCTTGGTTCCATTTGAACAAATAGAAAAAAAAATACAACAAATAAACAAAAATTTAAGAGACGAAAGATTCGATATAATACGAGATTGTGCAATAATTAAAGAAAAGGAATTTGATAAGAAAACAAGCATGAAACATGCAAGTTATAATGGATAAAAAATCAAATGTAATATCAAGAAATAAAAATGTAAACGAGAAATCAAATTATAAATTTGAGATGATTCTAAAAGCTTAACAAATTAAGATGCAACGAAAAGGATACTAACAAAAATTCAAAGGTCCGATAAAACGAAATCACCAAACCCACATGAAAGAGAGAGAGAGAGAGATAGAGAGAGAGAGAGGGGTATATTGATTGATTGATTGCTACTATGTATTATGCCCCAGTTAATCTCTCAAGCAAATATAAAATTACAGTTCGAAAAGAACAAGAAAAATTAAAATATCACCGAGACTAAAAATTTCATGTAAAACAAAAAACAATGGAGATTTCATTAAATAAGCATTAGATGTAATGCGAAAATAATTTTAAAAGTTAATATACATTAAAGATATAAGGATTCGATATAATACAAAATGATACAAAAATTAAAGAAAAAGTCTACGATATACGAATGAAAATAACCAATGCAAGTCAAAATCAGATAAAAGATCAAATACAATAGCAGGAAACAAAAAAGTAAGTAAAAAATCAAATTATAAGCCTAAGGTTAACCTACATGCTTAACAAAATAAAATGCAACGAAATGAATACTAAAAAACCAAGAGAGCGAGAGAGTGAGAGCGAGAGAGGGAGAGAGAGAGAGAGAGAGAGAGAGAGAGAGAGAGAGAGAGAACTATTAGTCTCTTGAGCGAGGAAAGGATATACCTTATTGTCCTCGCGAAGAGGTAGGAATTATCGTTTGTCGTTGTATGTATATACAATATACACGTATACATTATTTCGTCCCTCTCTCGCTCTCCCTCTCTCTTTCTCTCCTCGCGTTCGTGCTCCTCCGACTTTCTGTATGGGAAAGAAGCTGTGCGATGTTACGTTTCGTGTCGGTTCGACCTCTCATAGAGAAATACCTCTTTTGCTCGCTCTCTCTCTCTCTCTCTCTCTCTCTCTCTCTCATTCTCTCTCTTCGGCTCGTTCGAAAAGAGCAAACGTCGAGTCTCGGCGATCAGGAGGATGAGAAGAAGGAAGAAGCCAGAGTCGCGGAGAGGCGAGGACCGAAGAATGGGACCCGAGTTGGTGCATGACCCAGAGAAACCCCCGCTGAGCGATCCCCGACCGAGCGGCTCTCTCTCTCTCTCTCTCTCTCTCTCTCTCTCTCTCGGAGATACCATCTTTCTCCATGAGAGCCGCGCACACACCTATATCCACTACCATCGCCTGTACGCGAGTGTTCCTTGAGCGCAGGGCTAGAGTCGCCCGTGGCTTTTGGTGCTCCGCTCCTCTCTGCTCTCAGATGTGCTGTTGCTCCCTCATCGAGCTCCTCGGACTCTCATCGTCGCGGATACTCGCGCTCGAGGAAAAAAACCCTCGGCGAGTCTTATTCTCGTCATCCCACCCCCCCCCCCTGCTTCTCCTCCGGCACGATCAAACACGGACTAAATATTTAGTCGAAAGAAAAAAGATCCAAAGATCTCGACCGCACGTTCGTCCGAGTCAATTTACGAAAGCGCGTTTCGCGAAACGTCTCGCGCGATACCTGGCCGAGCAGGAGCAAGAGGGGGGAGAACCTCCGGACAGATAGCATCTTCGAACGAGGTTGACAAATGTCCGCGGCTGTAACTCGAAATGTTAGAAGATAACGGGCTGCTGGCTCTCGACGGGGCGGGAAGCGCTCCGGGAAAAATAAAAAGAAACATCCACGGAGGCGATTATTCATATCTGGAGCTTTTTATCGATACTCGACGATGAAATTCCTCCGGGGACCACCGAGCTGGCCGAAGGGCAAAGAGAGGAATTTTCAACGATCCCAGAGAGAGAGCGAGAGAGAGAGAGAGAGAAAAATTCGAGTCTCCGGGTTCCGAGAGAAACGGCTCCCCCTGTCGTAGGTAGTCGGGTGACTCGTCGACCCCTCTCTCTCTCTCACTCTCTCTCTCTCTCTCTCGCTCTCTTTCTGAGAGAGAGACGGAACGGGTCTAGGATCGTCGAAAATTACCGGACGGCTCTTCGCTCTCGAACGGCCTACCGAT
Organism: Ophion obscuratus; assembly: GCA_964007375.1. NCBI lineage: Eukaryota > Metazoa > Arthropoda > Insecta > Hymenoptera > Ichneumonidae > Ophion > Ophion obscuratus. Next base: position 10,920,057 of record OZ023323.1, on the reverse strand, counting down.
CTTCCCTCCTTACGAATCTCCTTGTCGAACATAGACGAAGAGAGAGAGAGCGAAAGAAAAAAAAGAATGCATCGAAAATGAGAGGCCTATAAAGAGGGGTGTATCTTTTTTTTTTTAAGAGAACGCGAGAAGGACTTAACAAATGTCGAATGTATACGTGTATCCACGTATACACGCTTATGTACATAAAAGCTTCCGAGATCTCGAGACACGCGTTCTTCTCTATTTGTACCACCGTGTTTGATCGGATAAACGTTTCGGCTGCTATCCTTCCCTCGCGAGTCTATATCCCAAGAGAGAGAGAATCAGAGATGCATCTACGAATTAACGCGCGCGGTTATGTATATTCGTGTGCCACTCCCTCAGTCAGTCTTTTGTCCATTTTAACGTAATCCCGAAATTTCAAATGGCCGCGGTGGTCCTCTGGTATTTGAGTGACGCAGACTCAATGGGCAAGTTTCTTGGAGGATTTTCGTAGACTCGGAGAATGCCGCTTGAGCTATCCCGCTAAACGTCATTCGTTATCCCGCAAAACGTATAGGAAAATTTGACAGAAATCGATGGTCCGAGTTTGAAATTATGCAAAGAATTAAAAAATTGCTGCAGCTGCATATTCAAGGCTGATTGGTTGCGGAGGGAATAAGCGCTAAGAGGAGTATTCAATGTAAAGGACAACGAAGTGACGGGCGATTCAGTGAAGACACACATTTTTGGCGAGTGTGCGAAAAAAGTGTGGATTAAATTTTTTTTTTTCTTAGGTGCTTACACAGGTGTATTTAAACCCCCTGAACATGCTTATTAACTGCTTATTGTACTTTGAATGTTTTATTTTCATTGGAAATAGGAAAAAAGTGTATGGAACCGCGTTTTTTTTCGCATTTACTACGCGAAACATAGAGCTGTCGAGAGAAAGTCTGTGATATTCGTGATCGGTGGAAAATTTTCCATAAGATAGATTCTCGAAACGGTTTGAGGGTTCTTCTCCCTTTAAACGCTAAAAAAAGGCTACATCCATGATTTTTTTTATCGGTTTATGTTATATATATTGATGTAAAAGTTGTTACACTTAATAAATACATTTCTGAAATACATAAAATAATTTATTTATTTATTCAAGTCACGGTATATAGACGAAAATGGTAGTTAAAAAAATGTCCTAAAAAAATTGTAAGTCTGCGCTGTTGATGAAATCTCGGAGATGGATCTTCCGAAACAAAAAAATCTAACGGTTTTACATTCATTGTGTTTATGGCCATAGCGCATATCATACGATTTTTGATATATGAAAAAATAACAAAATGGCGGACATTTTTCGAAAAAAAAAACGTCTTTTTTACCTTTTTGATAAAAAAATGTAAATATCAAAATTTCAAAAAATCCTTGATACGCGTCATAGTTATAGTTGTAAACAATATGCGGATGAAATTTCATAAGAATCGGTTGAGTAGTTTCGAAGATTTTATCAACAAGCCGTTGAAAAACGTTGTGTCAAGAAAAACGCGTTTAAAGTTTGTTTGGGTTACACAAATACGTAAAAAAAATTGTTTTAATATATTTCGAAAGAGTATTTATTGAGTGTAACAACTTTTATATCAATATCTATAATATCAACCTACCAAAAAAATTCATGAAAATAGCCTTTCTTAGCGTCTAAAGTGAGAAGACCCCTTAAGAGACGAAACAAAATTCATCCCTTTTTTTTATTTTGAAACAGCTGTAGCGTCGGTTCTATTTGAGTGATCAATTTAAGGGCTTAGGCCACAGTAACGGGTATAAAATCATGTGCGAATTTAACATTTTTTATCGTGTGAAAAAGTGATTCACTCGTAAAATTAATTACACGCCTATTTAGTATGAATGTCAAGCTGTTATAGATTTTTTCTATGTACAAAATGGCCGACTACTGATATTTTATTTGTTATCTTTTTTTTAAGCGCTCCGCGGCGTGACATTTGGCATCCACAATTTTTTACCTAGAACAAAAATTCTCGTCAATCTACATTAGAATACCTGGAGAAGTACGTACGGAATTTAAAAATATTGTTTTATTCAAAAGTTGTAGGTATTTGAATTGAGTTGTAGGCATTTCATTGAATTTTTATTGAAAAATTTCGTATAAAACTGCTCGTAAAATGAAAAGTTTTTGATTAATCAGAAATTCCGTACGTACTTCTCTGCAAAATGCAATTAGGAACATAACTTTTAAATTTGATGTAAATTGAGTGAAAGATGTTGAATTTATCTGTCACGCCAATTGGAGAAAAGGTGTTTCGAGAAAAACGCGTTTAAAGTTTTAGGTACTTTATGGCCGTGCCAGGCGTGGGCTTACGTTATACGCTCAAAGTCGGTGAAAAAAAATGTCCTGCTATAAATCGAATAGTAACTCATTCTTATGATGATAAAGCACCATTTTACCCGAAAAAAATCGATTTTTTGAAAATTCTACTGTGGCCTTAATGGCGGTTTCCGAGAGGATTTAGATCGACTTGGAGAATCCCGTTGGATATCATCGCGAATTATTTTTCCCGGAAAATGCACTTAAAAAATGGCCGAAACAGAAGCAAAGGGATGGTATGAAACGATCCGCGAAAATCGAAGGTCCGAATTTGAAATTGGATAAAAAATTGAAACATCATCGGAGCCCGATAAATCAACCGGCACGTTAAAGCGGAAACGATAATAAAGAGGACGAGGGCAGAGGGAAGTTTCGAATTGAAACAGAAAATAAATGATCGACGATTCAGTGAAGAAACCTTTTTTCTACCAAGGTGCAAAATTTGTTTTGTTTTTTTTTTGTTTTCAACCTCCTGTCGATGTATTTTTACCCTCTGAATACGGATTCAGCATTCACCCCCCTTAACCTTTCAATTTCTATAAAAAAAATCTTCGAATTTATACGTAAACAGGTTTTTTCGCGTTTGGCCGGCATAATTTTAAGCTTTCCACAAAAACTCCGTGATATTCACAAACGGCAAAAAATTGCCATTGTATAGACCATCGCATGAACCGATCGAAAAAAAAACGTCCGACTATTTCGGCTACTTCAAAATTGCCAAGGTCCTGAAATGTGCAACAGTCGTAGCGGCCGAAAAAAAATATTGATATAAATCCAATTATAAATATAAATATTGCATATCTCCCATGCATCGTGATTCACCGAGGTCGGCGTTCGATCGAGCACCGCCCGATCGTCCGCACTCTCTATCTCTCGCATCCGTTAAAAAAAATCATTTTCAGTCTCGCAGGCTTACAACATGAAAGCGCGTTTTATTTAGGCTGGGGGAGCGAAGGAGTGCACGCAGGCGAAACGTAAACATTCCCACGTTGATGCATATCCTGCTGCTTGCGCTCTTTTCCGTCAGAAGAATTTCGTGCCAGGCAGGGGTAGGTAGTTTGGTCGTCGTCCGGTCGCGCGTGCGTATAAATCCGTGGAGCAGTCGCGTGTACGCCAAGGCGACAGGCGTGCGTATATCGGCCGCAAGAGAGAGAGAGAGAGAGAGAGAGAGAGTCTCGGGCTCCTACGCTCATCGCTCGCGAACGTTAATTCAGCTCGCGCGGACGTGCAACCGCACCGTTAATATGCCCACCCCGATGCGCCGGGCCGCAAATCAGCCCGCGAGATGATGAAACGCCGCGCGCCGTGGAAACCGGAATTACGCGGATATATAGCGGCGCGTTGCCTCGTATACTTTCTCCCGCGCCCGCGCTCTACAATTTTCTCATTCATCGACGTCGAAGAGCTTTTTTTTTATCTTTTATTTTTTTTATTTTTTTTCTTATCAATGAAAATTCGTTTCTCTCGGCGCGACGCGATTGTGTCTGGATGCGTTTCTCATTTGGGCTGAGCGCTATCGAAACTACCGTGTTTCATTGTGTTGTGCGGAGGAGCCGCGGTGGCGGCGGGCGAGACAAGCGACCGGTTTTGTCTCTCGTTCGAACGACGTTACCGCCGAGCATATACGCGCAGCCGGTGCTCTCGCGCGTCTCTCGTATAACCACTCGTCTTTTTCCTACTCCTCCTCCTCCTCCTCCTCCTCGCGCTGTGTATCTCGCTGCTAGTTGTATATTCGTGCGGGCCCGATCCGTGTTGGTTTTGTACACAGACACGCGGGAGATGGAATCATTAACGAGAATCAAATATCGATACGCGCGCGGCCGAGAGAGAGAGAGAGGGGGAGATTGATTGATCGATAATGTTTATTATGCCCCGGTAAACTCTCGGGCAAAGGTACAACTGAAAAGTACGAACGAAATAAATAGAAATTCTGTAAAAGAATAGATAATAAATAGTAAAGAAGAATATAAGTAAATAGTAAAAGAATATTGAACGATATGAGATGCGATGAGATTAGATATGAAAAGGAAGCAAGAAACAAATTAAATTATAAAATGAAGGCTTGCGGTGACGAAAATGTGACAGTTTTAAGCATAAGATAACAAGGTTGGAGGGTAGACGAGGCATTTATTGCGCGCTGTGGAACAAATTCCCCAAGAGTACCGTGCCAAAGTAAAATAAAATACGGCACAGCCGTGTGTCGATAATAGAAACATAAAATTAAAATCCGATGCACTTAGCCGTGCACCGGATAAGGTAAAAAAATCGGTACACCAGAGAATCAAAAAAATATGGGACTGTCTATACCGGCACGGATATTCCACAGTTTCCCAGTACCCTTGGCAAATGCGGTATAGTATAACTTCCAACATTTCTTTCGCAGAGGACCGTATTTTGTAGGGTATAAGCAGGGCCCTTCTGAATCATTGGTACATTACCGTGGCGCTGAATACAAATAAGTCACAATCAATGATTATACTGAACGATAAACTGGAATGAAAAATTTCGCGCAAATTTAGTAGATTTCGACATTCATACATTTTCATTGAAAGATCGCGGCTACGAAAATTCTCCTGCTAGTCACATTTTTCTAAGTTTTATCATTAATATTTTCTTCAAACACTCGGTGACGCCCTGTTTTAATCATCGTTGCGGAATCTTTAGAATTTTGGCCACGCGTCGAGCAGTTTATATCAGGCGTCTAGAGTTATTTAGCGTATACATTATTCGATAGCAATGTGGCCAGCGTGCCATCTCCATAAAGTGTCGTATAAATGAGACGATTTTTAGAGTCGTAATTTTTTGTTACAAGGCCGGTAACGTGGCTTGAAATTTTACCTATACTATACTAGTATACTACTAGGATGTATTTTTATTTGATTATAGACGAAAATCAGTCGATTGTTCAATATTCGGGTTCACGAAAAGAATGCCTCAAAACGACTGTGGACGTAACAGAAGTTAGGTTAGTTTAGCGAAGTGCAGGTAGGTGATAGAAAAAGATTCAGTTGGGAATGGTAATACGTAAAAACCCGCAAGGGTATACGTTGCAATTACGAGCATAAAAATAAAATAAACATACAATAGAAATTAAATAAACATAAACTAAACAAAGAACCGAAATAAAATGAAAATTCAATGAAAATGAAATTCGAAAACTTAACAACCAATGTCTGTGAAGTATATAAGCCCTGAGTTCATTTGGGTTTGGAATCAGACAGAGAGAGAGAGAGAGAGAGAGAGAGAGAGAGAGAGAGAGAGAGAGAGAGAGAGAATAAGAAGCACGAAATAATAAATAAATAATAATCATAAAACCGAAATATCAGAAATCCCAATAGTTCCGTGCATCGCATAAATTATCTTCAATTATTACACCCTTACTAAAATAAAAATGAAAAAGCACTATACCCGATCGAGAATAAAATTAGATCGCGGCTCCGAGCGCGATTCAAGGTCCTCCCCGCGTGCGGCGGAAAAATTGGGGAACGCGTCTCGCGTTCGGAAGCCGCACGTATCGGCCTTCTCGGAGTAGGATCTACGTGAGTAGAATCTCTCGCGTCCGCGCTGAACGTGTCGCCGACGACGAACGGGCGTGAGAACAAAATTGACCGCTGCATGCGTAGTTCGCACGAGTAGGAAGGCCGAGCGTGATGGCGTACGTAGAAGAATAACGACGAGGGTGGCGAGATGCGAAGAACAACAAGAAAGTAGAAAAGACACGATCGGAATTGCAGGTTCGCGTGACGGTCCTGGACAGAAACGACGTCGCGCCCTCGTGGGGTCCGGGTCCCTGGCGTTACGAGATATCGGAGGATTCGCCGGCCAACACGATAGTCGCCGTGTTGGAGGCTCGAGATCCCGACACGATCGGCGATCTTCGGTACAGCCTCGTCGGGCCGATCGAGCCACCTCACGCGTCGATCCCCGACGACTCGTACCGGCTCGACGAGGGGCACTTTGAGCTCGACTCGACGAGTGGACAGCTCAGACTCGGAGAGGCCCTCGATCGCGAGAGTCGCGATCGGTACGTCCTTAGAGTTCGCGCCGATGACGGAATTCAACACACCGACGTCGACTTGATTATTGTGGTAAGTTTATCTACCTCTTCCTCGTCTTTTCGGAGGTAAATCGGTTGCTTGTCGGATTTATCGAGCCCGCGATTGACGCGTTTTGCAGGTGACCGATACCAACGACAACGCGCCGACCTTCCGATCAACGGCGTACTCGTTCGACGTGGCCGAGAACGTGCCACGGGGCACGCGATTCGGGCAAGTGAGCGCCAGCGACGCCGACGCTCCCGGACCCAATAGCCGCATCACTTACGCCCTCGTCTCGGACTGGGCCAACGACGTCTTCTCCCTCAATCCCAACACGGGCGTTTTCACGCTCACCGCCAGTCTCGATTACGAACAGGTAACGCGCCGCGCCCCCTTGTTTTTGTGGGGCCGATTTATCGAAGAATTTACCGTACCGATTTATCGGAGAATTTACCTTGCCGATTTATCGGGGAATATACCTTGCCGATTTATCGGAAGATTTGACTTGCTGATGCTTCCAAGGACTCAATATGACGATTTTTCGCAGGTCCGTCACTACATCCTCGTTGTGGAGGCGACCGACGCCGGTACACCCGCGCTCTCGACGAGCGTGACGGTTTACTGCAACGTGGTCGACCTCAACGACAATCCACCGGTATTCGAGGCGGGTCCCTATGGGGCTGATATACCGGAAAATTCGACGATCGGCACGAGGGTGCTCACGGTAATCGCACGGGATCTTGACTCCGGTGAGAACGGCCACGTCGAGTACGCGATCTCGAGCGGGGATGATAGTGGCGATTTTACGATCGCCCCAAACGGCACGATCTTCACGAGACGAAGTCTCGACCGCGAGAACCGATCGAGCTACGACCTCGTCGTGACGGCCACGGACGGAGGTGCGAAGCCCGCCGAGAGTGCTCTCTCGTCGAGCGTACGCGTGGCGATATCACTGCTGGACGTGAACGACGAGGCGCCCGAGTTCGTCTCGGGCAACGAAACATTCGTCACGGAGAACGCGCCCCTCGACACCCTCGTCGCGGCCGTCAAGGCTCTCGATCGGGACGAGGATGGCAACGGCTACGTCGAGTATTCTCTCGAGGAACAACTCGGCGGCGCACCGGTGCCATTCTCCCTCGGCACCGTCGACGGCCTCTTGCGCGTCTCGGGTCGCCTCGATCGCGAGGCCCGGCCGAACTACACGCTCGAGGTGACGGCACGCGATCGGGGACGACCACCGAGATCCAACACCCTCTCGCTCCTCGTCCGCGTTCTCGACGAGAACGACAACGCTCCCGTCTTCGAGCCGCGACGCTACTCGGCAACCGTCGCCGAAAATTCGAGCATCGGCGCCAGTGTTGTTCAGGTAAGATACACCCCGACACAAGGATAAATCGGTCCAGGGAATCGGTAGCGAGAAAATCGGCAATGAGAAATCGATAACGAGAAATCGGTAACGAGAAATCGGTAACGAGAAATCGGCAACGAGAAATCGGTAACGAGAAATCGGTAACGAGAAATCGGTAGCGAGAAATCGGTAGCGAGAAATCGGTAGCGAGAAATCGGTAACGAGAAATCGGTAACGAGAAATCGGTAACGAGAAATCGGTAACGAGAAATCGGTAACGAGAAATCGGTAACGAGAAATCGGTAACGAGAAATCGGTAACGAGAAATCGGTAACGAGAAATCGGTAACGAGAAATCGGTAGCGAGAAATCGGTAGCGAGAAATCGGTAGCGAGAAATCGGTAACGTGAAATTGGTAACGAGAAATCGGTAACGAGTAGCGTTTGTTCCGCAGGTTTACGCGACCGATCGAGACTCCGGAGCGAATGGCCGTGTGCGCTACAGCATTGCCCTTGGCGACGAGAATCGCGACTTCACCGTTTCCGAGGATGGTGGGGTCGTCAGGGTGGCAAAAAATCTGAATTACGAGCGGAAATCGCGATATCGGTTGACGGTGAGAGCCGAGGATTGCGCCGAGGAGGTCGGCCAGACCAGAAGGGAGGACACAGCCGAAGTGCTCGTCAACGTTCTCGACGTCAACGACAATGCTCCCGTCTTTCTCGACTCCCCGTACCTTGCTCACGTAATGGAGAACACGGTACCGTCCGGATTCGTCGTACGGGTGAGTACCCTCTTTGTTCTTCCTCGCCCCTCCGACCCCTGAATCTTTCCCCTCATCTCTCGCGCGACTCCTCAGGTGAGAGCCTACGACGCGGACACGCCGCCCTACAACGATCGGGTGAGGTACTTCCTCAAGGAGGGCGACACCGATCTATTTCGCGTGAACGCGAGTACCGGGGAGATATTTCTGCTCCGAGCGTTGGACAGGGAATCGGTAGCCGAGTACACGCTCACCCTCGTCGCCATGGACACCGGTGAGTGCGCACTTATCCGTGCGTTATCCCACGTACGTATGTATATGCGTCCCGTACGCGATATACCCGCCTAGATATACGCACGGACCAGCGGGAAAATAAACAAAGGCGAGAGCGGGAGGAATGCCGCGGGAGGGAGGAACGCGCTCGTCTCGCTCTTCGTGTGCCTGCAACGTCTCGGAAGCCCCCCCCTCCCCCCCCCCCCCCGGAGAATTAGGCTCGCTCTTTCCTCCTTCACTCCTGCTTCGTCCTCCCTTCCCCTCCTCCTCCTCCTCGTCATAGTCCTCGCGCGTTTATCTCGCCCTGCGTTCGCGCGTACCGACGCTGCGTATCGAGGCGAATACGCCGTTTATTCGCTCTATCGCGCGCGCGCGCGCGCCCGGAAATATTAAAAGCGTTCCGTTCAAAATATACAACGCGGCTGATAGGGGGTCCGCGAGAGTAACGACGCCCTCGACAATCCAACTCTCGGTAAAACCAAAACAAACAACCAATCAAAAGAAATAACTAACCCAAAGAAAACTGAACGCGAACAAACGAGCAAACCCGAGCAAACAAACAACCAACGAGAACAAATCCGAACTGAACAAACAAAGTGGCACAAGCTCAAACAAATGCAAACCCAAGTAGGCCCAAACCAAACAATAAAAATCCAGACGAAAAATAAAGAATCAATCAAAAGAAACCACCAAACCAAATAAACCCGAGCGAAAAATAAACAACCAATGAGAGGAAGTAACGAACCCAAACTCGAAGAAACAAGCAAAACCGTGCAAACAAACAACTAACCCAAACAAACCCGAGCGAATTCAGGCTCAAACAAACGAGCGCAAAACCAAGTAAACACAAAGCAAACAATACAAACTCAAACGAAAAAGAAAGAACCAGTGGGAAGTTATAACCAACCCAAACTCAAACAACCCATCAAACCCCGAACAAATTCAAGCTCAAACAGACAAACAAAACGAGCACAAACCCAATCCCAAGCAAGCTTAAACCAAACAACATAAATCCATACGAAAAATAAGGAACCAATCAAATAAAATACAGTAAACAAAAACCAGAAAAATAAACCACCGATGAAAATAAAAAAACTAACCTAAAGTGAAACAAACAAACAACCAACCGGAACTAAACCAAACAACCTGATTAAACCCAAGCTCAGACAAACAAACAAACGAGCACAAGGCCAAATACATTCAAACTCAACCAATCAAACCATCATGCGTAAACCAAACAAACCCAATTTCATGGAATCAAACAAACGAGCAAAAACCCAAACAAATTCGCGCGATAAAAAAACGACGATAATAACCGACAAACCCAAATAAACAAACAAACAACGTAAACTCAAACAAAAAACAGACACAAACCAAAACGAACAATACATCTTGCAACCTTCACCGCTGCAGGCTCACCACCGTTGACCGGCTCGGGAATTCTCAAAGTCGTCGTTCTCGATGTCAACGATCACAGTCCGGAGTTCGGAAGAGCCGAATATCAGGCGAGCGTCGCCGAGAATATGCCCCCGGGTACGTGGGTCGCGAAACCAACCGCCACCGACAAGGACCACGGACCGAACGCGAAAATACGGTAATTGTATAGGCGCGCGCCTCTCGCATCTTACCGTCTCTCGTCTGTGCTTTATAAAGTACGACGTTGAGAATCGTCGAGTTGCGCAGCGCGCGACCATTATCTTACCGAACTTAGTTTTCCGAAACGTAACATACATAACATGTGTGTATGTGTGTGTGTGTGGGGGTGTTTCGTGTGCGCACTTTGCGGGCACGCAGATACAGCCTATTGGGTGACAAGGCCGAGCAATTCAGCGTCGATCCGGAGACGGGACGCGTCACGACCCTCGTACCTCTCGACCGCGAGAAAACGCGCGTCTATCATCTGACGCTCGTCGCCCGAGACTCCAGCCCGACCGAGCCCAGAGCCTCGGCCGTCAATCTCACGATAAACGTCGCCGACGAGAACGACAATGCACCGAGATTCTCGAGCCCGAGTTACACGGCTTACGTCCCAGACTCCACCAAACCCGGTAAGTCCTCGTTGACAATGGATAACGCGATGGTAGCCGACCAGACCCAACTAACACGATCGTGTTGCGTCGCTCCAGGGGACTTTGTATTCGGAGCAAAAGCGACGGACGAAGACCAGGGCGAAAATTCGAGGATAACGTATCGCCTGGGTGGCGACGACGCCGAGACATTCGTCATCGACGAGGCCAACGGAGTGATCCGCGCCGCCCGAGAATTATCGTCGCCCGTTGGCAAGAGAACGTTTCGCGTGAGGATCGACGCGTCGGACAACGGTGCGGAGCCGCGACGCGTTAGCGCCGAACTCGCGGTGCACCTCCGCGAGAGACGATTATTTCCGACTTTCCGCTCTAATACGGACACTCGCTTCGTACTGTCGGAGAATGCGGCCGAGGGTCGAGTGATCGCCACCCTGAGCGCCACTACCCCGAAGATCGGTCCGACGAGTGACCTCGTCTTCGGTATAGCCGGTGGTAACGTCGGGGACGCCCTGAGAATCGATCCTCGCACAGGCCAGGTCTCAGTCGCCTCGGGCCTCGATCGCGAGACCGCACCCTTCTACGAGGCTTGGCTCCGAGTCAGCGACTCGGACGATCCGCCCCTCGCCAGCGTTCTTCAATTCTTGATCAACGTAACCGACGCCAACGACAATCCGCCCGTCATGGAGACACCCGTTTACAACGCCACCGTCCTCGAGGAAGAGTATCCCCCGCTCAGCGTCGCCAGGATCACCGCGAGCGACGCCGACTCCGGTGAAAACGGCCTCGTCACGTATCACCTCCTCGACGACTTCGAGGGCTTGTTCACGATCGACGAGTCGACCGGTGAGATCAGCACGAATGGCAAACTCGATCGGGAGGAGGTCTCGTCGTACGAGCTCGTCGTCGAGGCCCGCGATCAGGGCGAACCCCGGCTGACCGGCACCGCGAGCGTTCTCGTCGACGTTCTCGACGTCAACGACAATCCGCCCCGTTTCACGAGACTCTTCAGCGTAAACGTCACCGAGAACGCGGAGATCGGTACTTTCGTCATACGCATTACGAGCAGCGATCTCGACGTCGGCAGAAACGCCAACGTCACCTACAGCTTCAGGGAGAACGAGGCAGCGAGACAATTTTCCATCGAAGCCGCGACCGGGAACGTGATGGTCGTCGGGCATCTCGATAGGGAGGAACGGGACGAGTATCTGCTGAAAGTGGTCGCGGCTGACGGCGCGTGGGCAGCGGACACGACCCTAACCGTCACGATACAGGATCAGAACGACAACGCGCCGAGATTCGATCGGGACTCTTATCGCTTCAATTTTCCCGAACTCGAGAGACCGATGGCGCGAGTCGGTCGGGTCGTGGCGACGGACAGCGACAAGCAAGGCCCCAATTCCGCCGTCTCCTACAGTCTTTTACGACCGTCGGATCTCTTCAGCGTTGATCCCGCCAGCGGTGACATGTTCGCCAAAAGAACGCTGCGCTACAGGCGCACCAATCGTTCCTCGTCGCCGGAAAATCTTTATTCCCTGACGGTCGTTGCTACGGACAACGGTAAACCGCCGATGTCGACGAAAATTCCCGTTCACGTCAACGTCGTCGACGCGAACAACAACGCGCCGCGTTTTCTCCGGGAGTCCTATTTGTCACCGGTGCCGGAGGCTTTTCCCCTCGGACGCACAGTTCTCGGCCTCGAGGCCAGAGACGAGACGGATTTCGGTGTGAACGCCGAGATCGAGTATTCCCTGACGAACGGAAACGCCACCGAGTACTTCAGCGTCGAAGCCGCGACCGGCCTCGTTCGCGTCGCCAAGAGCATCGAGTCTTTCGGCGTAGGTGCGAGCTTCGTCGCACGGGCTCGAGCCACCGACAAGGGAGTACCGCCTCGGAGCGACGAGGTAACCCTCACCCTTGTCGTGACCGGGGAAAATCGACACGCCCCCATATTCGCGGCCGTTAGCTATCAGGTGCGCGTGCCGGAGAACGAGCCCGTCAACACGACGATCCTGACGGTGAACGCGCGCGACGCCGACGACGGACCTAACGCTCTCGTTCGTTACGCCTTGTCGGCGGACGGCGGCGAGAACAACGAGTTCTCGATAAATCCGTTGACCGGGGCCATAACCCTCCTCGAGCCTCTCGATTACGACAGCGTGCGCGAGTATCGATTGAACGTCACCGCTACCGATTTGGGCTTCGAGCCTAAACGATCCGTCGCCACTCTCACCGTCAACGTGTCCGACATCAATGACAATCCACCGAGATTCGATCGGAGCCTCTACGAGGCCTATCTGCCCGAAAATTCACCCCTCAACGCGTTCGTCGCCGAGATCGTGGCGCGCGATCCCGACTCGCCCAAGTACGCGATCGTCGAGTACAAGATCCTCGGCGGTAGCGGCAAGGACGCATTCGTCATCGATCGCGACACCGGTGTCATCAGGTCCCGCCTCGTTTTCGACTACGAAGAGGCCAACGAGTACACCCTCGACGTAGTGGCGGCGAATCCCGACTCGAATCCCCGAATGCTCGGATTCACGAGCGTGCGAGTACACGTGACCGGTGTAAACGAGTTTTATCCGAAATTCGTCCAGCCCGTGTTCCACATGGACGTCTCCGAGAGCTCGGAGGTCGGCACTTGCGTCGGTCTCGTTCAAGCGACCGATCAGGACTCCGGCGAGGACGGCAGGGTTTATTATCTCCTGGTGGGCTCCTCGAACGATCGGGGCTTCGGTATCGGTCCCGACTCCGGTATCATCGCCGTTTCTCGGAGGCTCGATCGCGAAACGCAAAATCGCGTAATTCTTACGGTCATGGCGAAAAATGCCGGTGGCATACGCGGCAACGACACCGACGAGGCTCAAGTCATAATATCGATACAGGACGGCAACGACCCTCCGGAATTTCTCCAAAATATCTACGAGGCCGGTGTCTCCGAGGGCGAGCCTCAGGGCACGAGAATCCTCGCTGTGCGAGCGCTCGACAAGGACGTGCGACCGCAAAATAATCAATTCTCGTATTCCATAATCGGCGGGAACGCCGGACAAGCATTCAAAGTCGATCCCCGGACCGGTGACATCGAGACCGCCCGACGACTCGATCGCGAAACCCTGCCTACCTACGAGCTGACGATCGGGGCGATCGATACCGGAAGCCCACCCCAGACCGGCACCGCGACCGTTCGCATCCGCGTCCTCGACGTCAATGACAACGGCCCCATCTTCGAGCCCGCCGAAGTCATCGGCTACGTGAGCGAAAACGAACCCGCTGGCACGAGCATCATGACCGTGACAGCCACGGATCCGGATCTTCCTCCCAACGGAGCACCCTTCACCTACAGACTGATCGGCGGACGACAGGCCGACTCGGTTAGCCTCGACAAACACTCGGGTCTCCTACGAACCACCAAGAGTCTCGATCGAGAACTCGTGCCGCAGTTGGATCTCTTGGTAACACACAAATCAATTATTTTCTCATTGTCTCATTGTCTCTCGCTCTCTCGAGCTGGCCATTTCTATAACCGTCGGAACGCAGATCGAGGTCGAGGATTCTGGAGTACCGAAGATGAGGAGCGAACACACGGTCACGATAATGGTCCTGGACGAGAACGACAGCCCGTCGACGCCCCGATCCGTTCGCGTACTCGTCAACTCTTTCAACGGCCGGACACCCCTGGGAAAGATAGCCGATGTTCGACCGAACGATCCGGACACAAGCGGCGACTACTCGTGCAAAATAATCCAGGCCTCGAATCCCGGTGGTGTACTCGGCATCCCGATTGCTTGCGATTTACATACCAGCAAAATTACACCGGGTACGAAACTTGATAAATTACTCGGATCTCGCTCTTTCGGCTCTCTCCCCCTTTCGACTGACTCTGAATTATTCATGGTAGCGTACATGCGCCGGAACAAAATTGAAACAAAAAAAAAAGGTCAGACTCGTTCTTCTCGTCGCTCAACGCCTCCTCCTACCGAGACGCGAATTCGATTTAAAAAAAAAGATTTTCATATAAATATGGCGCGTTAACTCGAACCAGCAACGGCGGGCCTTACATCCCGGGTGTAGGTGTAGGACAAAGTAATTGCCAGCTGGTTTGTAAAGCCGCGAATTTGGAGGCTTCTTATTTGCGATGCAACGGAAGATTTTCGTGTGAAAAAAAGAGGCCCCTGTCGTAAATTAAAAAAAATTGATTTATTTTCACAGGCCTCGGTTACTCGCTGAGCGTGTCTGGGAATGACGGCAGACATCCGGAC
Source organism: Ophion obscuratus (assembly GCA_964007375.1). Taxonomy (NCBI): domain Eukaryota; kingdom Metazoa; phylum Arthropoda; class Insecta; order Hymenoptera; family Ichneumonidae; genus Ophion; species Ophion obscuratus. The sequence continues at coordinate 10,905,023 of OZ023323.1, read as the reverse complement.
GTTGTGTCGAAAGTGAGCGTCGATTTCACGATATTCACAAATTCCACGGTCGAGAACAGCGTCAATCTCCAGATCGCGGGAACAAGCGCAAGCGATTTTCTCGCCCGGTATTATCGCTCTCTGTTGGACATGTATCAGGAGTCGGTGAGCATCGGTGAGAGTTTCGTCATCTACGGCTTCGGCGAGAGCGACGAGAATCTCGACGTTTTCGTGGCGATCGAGACTCCGCTGGGTGAGTAACAGCGCCTCGGCCAATTTTCGTCCTTTAGCGCGTTGCTTACGCTCGTATCGTCTCTCACAGGATACCGCCAAAAGTACGAGGTGGCCGAGTTGTTGACGAAGAAACGCGATCAAATGGAATCTCTGCTGGAGCACAGAAGAACAAAGATCGGCCATTCGCCGTGCAAAGGGGAGGCCTGCGAGAACGGTGGTGCCTGCAGCGATCGACTGATCGTGCACGATGAAGCGCGGATCACCGACGCGCCAAATTTCATTCTAACGTCGCCGAGGATAATTCACGCGAGCGTGTGCAAATGTCGGGAGGGCTTCAAGGGCGCGCGTTGCGAGAGGCGGCAGGATCCTTGCTCGCCGAATCCTTGCGCGCCAGGGGCACAGTGCAGACGCATGGGTTACGACTTCGTGTGCGCCTGTCCAGCCAATCGGGAGGGCAAGCTGTGCGAGCTTGAGCGGGGCGAGGCTTGCGCGAGCAATCCTTGCGGCAACGGTGGATCGTGCAAAGAGAGCCCGGATGGCTCGAGCTTCTTTTGCCTTTGTCGGGCGGGCTATCGCGGCAATCATTGCGAATCGGTCGCCGACTCGTGCCGTCCCAATCCTTGTCTCCACGGTGGTCTCTGCGTCGGTCGGAAGCCCGGGTAAGCCTCTTAGCTCGCTCATTCGCGAATAACACGCGACTAACAAACGTGAAACCTTTCCAGCTACGCGTGCAGCTGTCCGGAGGGTCGTTACGGGAGGCACTGCGAGCGATCGACTTTCGGCTTTGACGATTTGTCCTACATGTCTTTCCCGGCCCTCGACTCCAACACGAACGATATATCGATGGTATTTGCCACGACGAAACCCGACGCGCTCCTGCTCTACAATTACGGAGCCCAGAGCGGTGGACGTTCGGACTTTGTGGTCCTCGAGCTGACCGACGGAAAAATCGTATTCTCGTACGGTGGCGCGAGAAGCGCGATCACGAGCATCACCGTACAGGCTGGCGAAAGCCTCGCCGACGGCACGTGGCACAAGGTCACCGCAACCAGATACGGAAGAGTCGCGTCTCTGAGTGTATCCAGCTGCCGCGAGCACGGCGACGTCTGCGACGATTGCCGTCCCGGCGATGGATCCTGCTACGTCGATGACGTCGGACCCACCGGGTCGGTAGAGCGAGCCCTATTCCTTCATTTATGTATCTACGGACTGCCTGATCAATGAGATTTAACGCTCGTCGCGTTGTTTCGTTTCGCAGAACACTCAACTTCAACAACAATCCGCTGCTCCTCGGTGGTCTCGCGAACGCTGATCCGGTTCTCGAGCGTCCCGGTCAAGTACACTCGGACGATTTCGTCGGCTGTCTTCACTCGGTCTCGATAAACGGACGAGCCCTCAATCTCTCGAGTCCTCTCGCCTCGCGGGCCGTCAAATCAACTTGTCCTCGTTCCGAGCGCAATCCCTGCGCGCAGGACGGACGCGACGACGCGGCCTGCACTCGCGGCGAGACTTGCTACGACAAGTGGTACCGTGTCGCTTGTCGATGCAACGGACTCGTCGCGCCAAACTGCAACCGAGCACTCGATCCCGTCAACCTGAGCGACGGAAGCTTCATCGAATTCAAGGTAATTCGTCGTTCCGTCATTTTGCATTCCTCCCAGCGCTACACGCGCGGCGTTCCGTTCGTTTTTCTCACCAATTCCATTCGCAGATCTCGGAGAAGCACAGGAGAATGCAACTCCTGGAATATCTGTACGGCGGCTCGACCGTGTGGCCGAGGGCCAATCGCTCGAGTCGATCGGTCAAGGACGAGGCTGACTATTTCGGCACGCTGTCACCCCCGAAGACGATCAGTCTACTCTTCCGGACCGTCAGGCCTGACGGAATATTGATATACGCAGCCACCAACAAACATTACACTTCCATCGAGGTATATAGACTTTTGTGTAACTTTTGCGTAATTTTTGTGTAACTTTTCGGTAACTTTCATACGATCGATTGATTTCAGCTGCGAAACGGACAGCTGTCGTACGTCTCGTTGCTCGGCTCATCCGTCAACATGACGGCGGCAGGGGGCGGTGCCGAAGGAAGCCTCTCAGACGGTCGCTGGCACAACTTGACGCTCCACGCGTTTTCCCGAGGCCTGAGGTTACTCGTGGACGGCGAGTCGAGGGGCGACGAGCTCGATTCCGCCGGCGTGCACGACTTCCTCGACCCGTATCTGACGAGCCTGTCACTCGGCGGTGCGCGCCGCGATGTCTATCGCGTCCGGGACTCGAGGCCCACCACCTTCGAGGGCTGCCTGGCGAATTTTACGATAAATAACGAGATACAGCCGTTCAACGGCTCAGGCTCGGTACTAGGCGACGTGATTTATCACGGCAAGGTGGCGAGCAACTGCGGAGCGGGAACGATCGGGACGAGCTCGGCGACGGCCGCCGCGGATCCTCTCAGTATCGGCATAACCCTCGTCATTGTATTCTTCGTTATTCTTCTAGTCGCGATACTGGTGAGCTTCGTTGTGTTCCGCCTGCGCCGCCAGAGCAAGGAGAAGAGCGCCTCGACGGTCATCAACAACAAGAACACCAATGCGATTATGACCGGCAACTCGTTGGGCGGCGGTGGCGGCGGTGGCAGCGGCGGCGGCGGAGGGAGCGGCGGAGGCGGTGGCACTGCCGATGGCGCTGGTATCGCTGTCTCGAGGCACGACAACACCTACATATCGGACAGCTCGGATCTCCGAGGCGTCGGGCACATGGCGCCCGAGCTCATATCGAAAAAGTTCAAGGAACGGGAGATGAACGCATCCGAGCACAGGTCTCAGCGACCCGACATAATCGAGCGCGAGGTTGCCAAATCTCCACTCATCAGGGACGAACATCCGCCCCATCTTCCGCCACCGGCTCAGTCGTCGCTGCACTCGCACGAACACGAGCCCGACATGCCCGAGCACTACGACCTCGAGAACGCCAGCTCCATAGCGCCCAGTGACATCGACATCGTCTATCACTACAAGGGCTATCGAGACGGCATGAGGAAGTACAAGGCGACCCCACCACCCATCGGCTCGTACGGCAATCATCACAAGCACGCGGGACAACAGCAGCATCGACACGCTGGCGGACCTTTTCCACCCCGGGCCATGCCACCTCCGAGCGTCGGTCAAACGTCCGGAACGGCTCCCGCAGCCGCGGCCGCCGCCGCCGCCGCCGCCGCCGTCGCGGCTGCAGCCAAATTGCTCCAGAGCACGCCACTTGCCAGACTCTCACCTAGCAGCGAATTGTCCGCTCAACAACCTCGCATCCTGACCCTCCACGATATCAGCGGTAAGCCGCTGCAGAGCGCCCTTCTCGCGACCACCTCGTCCTCCGGCGGTGTCGGCAAGGACGCTCTCAATTCCAACAGCGAGAGAAGCCTCAACTCACCCATAATGAGCCAATTGTCGAGCTCGACCGCGAGCAGAAAGGCACCGCAGTCGAACAACGAGAACGCCAACAACCCAGCCACCGGCCCGATGGGCCTTACCGCCGAGGAAATCGAGAGATTGAACTCCCGACCGAGAACCTCCAGCCTCGTTTCTACCCTCGACGCGGTGAGCTCCTCGAGCGAGGCGCGCGGACCTACCGCACACGGCCCTCTTCACCTTCACAGGCGACACACTCCGCCACCGGACAGACTCGACAGACGAAATTCCTCGACCACCGACGAGAGCGGAAACGACAGCTTCACCTGCTCCGAGATCGAATACGACAACAACTCTCTCGCCGGTGACAAGAGATCCCCCGACAATATGTACGGCAACAAGCAGAGCGACGTAGACCAAGTTGCTCAAAACAGAAGCAACGACTCATCCCAATCGACCAAACCACCCTTGCCACCTAGCGTTAATTACGACGGATTCGACAGCTCGTTTCGCGGCTCTCTCAGCACCCTCGTTGCCTCCGACGACGACTTGTCAACCCACATGGGCAGCCTCTATAGGCCAACCAACGATTCACCGTCCGCCAATACAGCTCTCAGCTGGGACTATCTTCTCAATTGGGGACCCAACTTCGAGAGCCTCGTCGGTGTCTTCATCGACATTGCCGAATTGCCCGACAGCGCTAATCGCGTTCCGAGCACTCTTAGGCTGCCCGCCGGTATGTCCAAACCTTCCGAAGAGTACGTTTGACCCGTTCACCCCTGCGACTCTTTCGTTATTTGCCAGTAGCCCATCCATCGCGACTCTTGCCATTGTAGCCATGAGAGAGAAACGGAGAGATCACGCGTATAGATTCGAGAGTTGAATCTTCTGTATAGTTTTTTTTTTTTAAGATTCTTATGCCCGGTTCACCGATGAGAGAACACAGTTGTTAGGGTTTCGACATCTTGTATCAGGATGCTTCTCTTGCTCATATGTACAGTTTATCGTTTTAATAGGCGAAACAAATTATGTTCTCTCGTTCGATGGAGCATGCGCGACTGACGTGTTGGTATCGAGGTGCCATTCATACCGAAGCAAAAAAATGCAAAATTCAACGAATAACTCGAGTTATAGGTAGCGGCTAAAAGGCTCAATTCGTTTAAGGAAATACGGAAACGTCCATTTCTTTTTTGACAATCTCTTCGATCATCGTACTCTGTAAATAAAGATAAAAAATCTAGGATACTCATACGCGCGAGCGCAGACTGCAATAAGCTAAAGTGCACGCGGTGCGACTTTTGCCATTCCTAGCCATAGCAGAATTATCACTCTCTACGAAGGATGAAAAGGAGGACGATATTTCCAAGCTGCGAGACTGATTTATCCACAAATTATATCACCGTGAATACTGTAAATTATATACAAAAAGCAGCCCTGTAAATAATTCATGCGAGAAGGAGCCCATTGTGTAAAAAAAGAAAACGAAGAGTGGAACGGAGAAAAATTTAGGCATACGAAAAATAGATGTAGTTTTTACCATATTTGTAATATAATATACAATTTTATATAATCACGTGGCAATTACTTCCCCCCATCGAATCAGACGAGAATATTACACAGACACATAACGAATACTCGTAAAAATGATCGTATCAAAAAGTTCTCGTGAGACCTTTGAACACGGAAAAACACGTTGCGATACAAGGCTGTACTTCCGAATAGGTGTTACCTCGGATTCAGTTAAAATTTTGCGCGGGCCTTCTTTCTGGTAATATAAATCGCTGCATAAATGGATTTGTGGCACATTGCAACAGTTTTCGAAATATCGGTTTTTGAAAATTGATCAATTAGGGCGGGCGTGGGTAGGGCGACGTGCTACTTTACCGACATGATCAGAAACGTTTATCGCTAGTGTTTATTTGTTTTGTTCAAATTTTGGATTTGTTCTGGGTTTCATTGTGTTGTTTTGGTTTTGTTCAGGATTGTTTATTTGGGCCTTGTATGCAAGGTCGAGCCTAAAGATCTTTAGGCTCGGTTGTTGGTCGATCATGTCGATAAGGTAGGGATGGCAGTAGCGCACGATCATAGATATAGAAATACACACGCGTTGATGAATACATTTTTTAAATGCCATATTTCGAAAACTATTGCAAGGCGCTAAAAATCCTCCAAGGCAAAGAGTCATATGGCAAAAAAGAAAGTATGTGCAAAATTCCACCGAAATCGGAGTCAACAGCTATTCGAAAGTTTAACCCAAGTAAAACTACTGAATTTTATTACAAAAAGAGCATTCAATTCGTGACTCATTCACGTTACACTAGAGCACGTGCTTACATTCTATAAACATACAAAATTAATGGTGCGTAGAAAAAATCGTAAAACGTTGGCCGATTTAGACGTAAGACGAATTTGTACTTTGGAGATGAAACGCAAAACAATGATGCTTATGATCAACCGTATTTTCCGAACATCCGCTAGAATTTCCGTACGCAATGCGAGACATGTCAAGATGACATTGCGAGCAAACGACGCAATGGATGGTGTTCGCCTTTTAGCGAAACGTTTGTCCAGAGAACGACCGGAAATGTTCTCCACTATTTTTTCCAATGTGCGTTTCCGGTACGTCAAGTAGCGACTCCGACTCGGAATTAGCCCAACCCAAGTGTCATTTTCTAGCATTCTGCACAGTTATCTATGGTAAATGAATTGATCCATTGTGAAGAAAAGCATCACGAATACCAGCGAAGTGTAGGTCCCCCATGGTAAAAATTTCGAGTCTTGGTCTAGCCTCAAAAAGTGCCGTCAACTTCTGATGGATTTATTTACCGGCAGAGTCAGTCGTCGTTGCGGCGTAAATTCAGTCTAATGTGTGTCTTTGGAGTCGAACCGGAGTGGTCCCTCGAGAACTCCTACCAGTTGTCGAGAAACTCGAAGCCGGTCTTGGGGATAGCGTCGTCGCGATCGGTGCGAGACGAGCGAAAGCTGTCGTAAGAGCTAGGCGTGTCCAGGAGAGAGGTAGATTCATTGATGTTGTCCGGGCGTGCGTCTTTTAAATTGATGCTCATCTGATGTCTATCGGTGGTCTTCTGAGCAACTGGAATTATCGTGTGCGGCACCAGTATCTCGTTATCGTCGTCCACTGCTCGGTTGTTAGAGATCTTCAGCAGGGAAGTCTTGTTGATTAACTTTGCGAACACGCCACTGTTTCCGACGCTGGTGCAATGGTCCGACGAATTTCCTGCGTCGAAAGTCTCAAAAGTGCCATCCGAGCAACTGTCCGAGGGATAGAAGTCTAGCTGGTCAGAGCCGTCGTTGTCAGGGGAACTTTGGATCCGGTTGGCATCCAGCCCACCAGCGTCCAAACGCCCTGTCCGATAGTCCGAGCCTGTCACGGGACTGCCCGGGTCGTCCGACAAATTGAGATTCATTTGGGAACGCGTCATGAAGGAGAACGGAGCGGAATGTTCGTCACGCCAGCGTAGAGTCTGCGAGGGAAAAATGTACAGTTCCGAAGGAACGGCGAGGAAAATTTAAACAAGTCTTTCTTACCGAGCCAGTCTCGTCGATGACGTACTTCAGGCCTGTCTGGATACGCAACTTTGGATACCATTCGGGCAATTCCTTGCAAGCTTGGACATTCTTGAGAGTGTATTTGACAGCCACTTCGGGCTGGATTATAGTCTCGTCTATGGCTTGATTTTTTTCAGCAGGGCTGAGGGCGTTCCAGAGACCCTCGTATGCCTCCTTCGTCGCGGTCACCTCCTCGCCGATTCTTTGCGCCAGGGGATTTATGCCGTACAAGTACTCGTCGGCGATCGAACACAGAGATTTGTTCGTCATTGTGGGCCCTTGTGGACGAGCTCTTCGGAGTGTCACCTGCCGGAATGCTCAAAACGAAGGAACAAGTGACAAATTCGTATCGGTACGGAAACGACTTAGGGAAACCGCTATCATCGTCACGATAATTGTCCTTCGCGACATCACGGTGTAGTCGCGAAGGGGCGTCGGTAGCGTCTACGGCAACGCAGCACGCTCGGTATGCGTTCGGTGCGCTTCGGTGTTTATCGCCTCCGTGATCAAATTTTCAATGATACGCCGCCGATGTCGAGCGAAAAAAAGCCCGCTGGGGCGTTTTCACGGACGGACCGATACACCCTCGGTCGGTAAAACTTGCGTTACCGACTGAGCACGAGAAACAGCTGAATAATTCATCGCCACAAGGGTCTTCCGATCACCGCAGCTTTTGTTCAATCCGTCAATTCGTTGTTTTGAGGTTAAAAACGTGTCTCGACGATGCCTACTATCGGAGTAAAACGTGATTTACTCTTCGCAGCTCTCGGCAAAACATATTGTAAGTACGACTTACCGTCGAGTAAGTCCTCTATAAGTCCGCTCATCCGTTCAAATCCCTTTTCGTCGATTTTCAGCCGACGACGAGTTTCGCAGGTTATGCTTCGAATTCGGTCTCGAACTCGACGAAGTGGTGAGTCGTTTTTCAATTTTTTCAAATGTTTATCCACCTTAAAGCGAAGTAGAAAATGTATCACGTGGTATATGCGTGCGAGAGAATAGCTGAATTTTTTCAACCGAGATTTCTCGTACATGAATTGTATTTAACGCAAAATTAAATCGTCAATATCTGCGTCAGTGAATTCTCTTAATGTAGCCGGAAACGGCGTGTTGCGTTTGTCTCCCTAAGACGACAGAGAAGCAGATGATCGCGAAGGAGCAAGGTGCAGAGCAGAGCGCTGATGCCTCGGATGAAACGATCTACCGTATTGACGTACCGGCTAATCGATATGACCTTCTCTGTCTGGAGGGACTCGTCCAAGGACTTCTCGTCTTCCAGGAAAAGTAATCCTTCTCCCATACATGATTTTTATTCCAAAGATAGAGAGCACCTTGTTAATTCTTTGCTGTAATAGGCGGCAGCCGCCACGGTACCAAGCGATTACTCCCAAGATCATCCAGGAAATGAGAGTAACTCCAAACGTGAGTCCAATTTGCCAATCACCGATTAGGCAACATCGATTCGAATATCCCCATAAATCTTTACCCCGTACTGTTTCTGCAGTGCAAGGCAATCAGGGAATACATCGTCTGCGCCATTCTCCGAGATGTAACCCTTAACAAGGAGGCGTACGACAGCTTCATCGACCTTCAAGACAAACTGCACCAGAACATATGCCGCAAGCGGACTCTGGTCTCTGTCGGGACACACGACCTCGACACGATCACCGGACCGTTCGTATACGATGCCAAACCGCCGAGCGATATTCGCTTTGTACCTCTGAACCAGGATAAGGAATACACGGGCACCGAAGTAATGGACTTGTACACTGTAAAGTACCTTTCGTTTATTGTTCTTTTCGAGAGACATTTACCATCAGTTGGCAAATTAATCAAATTAGAGGATTTTTGTCGCCACTTTAGAATCATGCCCAACTGAAGCAGTACCTGCCCATCATCAGGGACAGCCCCCTCTATCCAGTGGTGTACGACAGCAAAGGCGTCGTCTTGTCCCTGCCCCCGATAATAAACGGTAATCATTCGAAGATCACCCTCGATACGAAGAATATTCTGATCGAGTGCACCGCAACTGATGTCACCAAGGTACGTCATTCTGATACATTTGGACTTTGATGGCGGTTCCAGCTATGGGCAAAATCGATGTATTTTTTTGTTCAGGCTAAAGTCGTGCTGGATACGCTGATCTGCGCTTTCAGCGGATATTGCGGGAAAAAATCCACTGCTGAGAGCGTTAAAGTCGTATATCCCGAGGGACCCAGCAAGCTCTGTCCGGAATTAAATTATCGGACGGAAACAATCGACAGCGAGAAAGCCGTCGATTACATAGGCGTTCGGTGAGTGCACTGAGAAAACAATATATTCCTATGTACCGGGATTTTCTAACTATTAACAAATAGTAAAGATGGATATGGCGAAATGAATATCTTCTCACAGTTGATGAACCATTCATTTGAGCCTCTGAATTTTCACAAATAAAGATTTAGTAATAGTTGGGAAATAGGTCCTTCGATGGAACATACCCGTTCTTAACAGCCAACAAATATACAGTTGGTCTAACCCAATGCTTCGTATTAATATACTGTAAATACTTGTTTCCCACAACTGAGGCACTTATTCGATGAGAACAGTAGATGTAAAGGATAGTTGAGTGAATGATATTATATATTCGCACAAATCAAGATTCGTGTATAGTTAAGAAATGAATATTTGGACAGTCATTCATTGATTATCGGCAGATGAATGTGCAGTTGAATCAATGTAGCATTACAGTGCTAATGGACAAGTGTACGAGGAACAACTTTCATAGAAAATGAGAGTATTTTCTTGCTACTTATAAACGACAAGTCGTTGGACAACGGTCTTGCCAAATGTACGATACTTCTCTAAAGTGCAGATTTGTTAACTATTAACAAATAATTATTTGAGACAAGTCGTCGATTATTTAACAGTTATTCGCCAACTATTAACAGGGCTATATTTGTTCAACTGAAGATTTTAAAATTATTACCAAAGATTCATTTTGTATTAAGTGTATAGCTGTTACTTCAAAGAACTACTGGGCCAACATCTCAAATACAGATTTATTAATAGTTAATGAATCCATATTTTCATTAAAAAGAGAAGTTGTCGCGTCAACTGTGTGACTCTTGGCTCAAATGCGACCGAGATAGTCGTTTTCAATGAAGATCAGTTAATTGTTGTGACATGTTCATTTGCATTGAACACAGGATAGGCGCGGCAACTATACTTTAACGGTTCCAAATCCAAATATATTAATTGTGAACAAATCTCTACTCCCTGTAACTGTATTATCATATCACAATTACAACTCGTTTTTCGATGAGCACGAACATCTGCTGATGAGAGTTGAGAAAAATAAATATTTTTTTTCAAAGAAAAAATATGGTTATAAAAAAATTTCATGAGTACACGGATTTTTCTTAACGACTAACAAATTTTGTAACAGTTAACGAATATTAAAAAAAGTGCCAACTAAATGTATGTCTTGACTATAAATAAACTGTTTTCTCAGTGTGGCGTTCCAATTTGTATTCCATTATAAGTGGACCACCGTCGTAGATGGATTTGCCTTCTCATCAATCCGATTGATCATTCTTTTACATCAATTGAAAATGATCATTTGCGTTTTTGTTTCGATTCGATCAGATTTCCGATATTCGATCCGATCAAAAAAAATGATCTGCTCGCAACTTCGATTCGTCTGTCTGGCAGATCGAGTCCGGAGAAAGTGGCAAAATTATTATCCAAGATGTGTCTGAGGACGCGAGTTGACGAAGAGCAGAGCCACCTGTTGAAGGTCGAAATACCGCCCACGCGGCACGACGTCATACACGCGTGCGACATCTACGAGGATATTGCCATCGCTTGGGGCTACAACAACATAGAGAGAACGATGCCGAAAACATCCACCATCGGAAAAGAGGTAGCTTTTACTTTGCAATAACAAACCTCGCGATGTTCTATTTATTATTTTTTAATTCTAGTTTCCTCTGAACAAGCTGACCGATCATATTCGCGAGGAATTGGCTCACGCTGGATTTACGGAAGCTCTTACATTTTCCTTGGTAAGTTCCGAAGGTAACAATAATTGTTCGATTTGCAATTTATTCGGCTTTTTTTCCAGTGCTCTCGAGAAGACGTGTCCGAAAAGCTGGGCCTCGACTTCGCTCGTGTACCAGCCGTCACGATATCCAATCCAAAAACTCTGGAATTCCAAGTGAGATGGCGTTTTTTTAACTCAGAAGACTACGCTTAGAATTTTGGGCCGATTAATCGATCGGTGATGCGGGCGTAGGTGGCGAGAACGCGTTTGTTACCGGGTCTGTTGAAGACTCTGGCGGCGAACAAGAAAATGCCATTGCCGTTGAGACTTTTCGAGGTGTCGGACGTGGTTCTGTTGGATCCGACGAGTGAGTGCGGCGCCCGCAACGAAAGACGTCTCGGCGCGATCTACTGCAACAAGTCGGCCGGCTTCGAAGTCGTGCACGGACTCCTTGACAGAGTCATGCAAATGCTCCAAGTGCCTTGGAGCCCGAATGGAGGGGACGTTGGATATTATCTCAAAGCGGACGATGGTAAATTTGGCTTCCCTGAAATTCAATCTGTCAACACCTAATGTCGACACGAATTTTTTGATTGTTTATCCAATTGGCCACCGATTTTTGTTCTTCCTTTTTTCTTCGTCGCAGACCCGACGTACTTTCCGCAGAGATGTGCGAGTATTATTATGGACGGCGAAACGATCGGCAAAATGGGGGTTTTGCATCCGGAAGTCATATCCAAATTTGACCTCGGACTGCCTTGTTCGGCGATGGAGATCAATGTGGAATTATTCTTATAATGAAATATGAGATTTTTTCTATAATGAAATATGAGAAAAAAAAACGCTGATTTAATTTCAGCGCCCGATCTCCATTTGTATACTCTGCTAAAGTCATTTAAGATATTTCTATCGCGGAGGGGCGTACTTTGCGAGGGCATGAGCAGGGCTCTTCTGAATCGTTAGTAAATTCCGGCGGCGCTCAATAAAAATAAGTTACAATAAATTATTATACATAACGATAAGCTAGAATTAAACATTCGCATAAATATTGTAGATTTAGACATTTTGACGTTTTCTCTGAAAAGTCGCAATCACGAAAATGTTGCTAATCACATTTTTCCAAATTATATCATTAAGGACACGGCTCACTCGTCCGGTCGGTAAAATTCCTACGGCGAAGTTTTCTCCTAGACGGATCGGATTTCGGGCAAACGAAGAGAAAGGCGTTGTCCGTCGTTCAACAGAGCGGAAGGGGTTTCTTTTCTTTTTTCCGAAGTATCAGCCGTGTTGGAGAACCCTGGGAATCTGTAAATTGTCTATCTCTCTCGTACTGATGGCCGCTCGATCGGTGTGACATATGGCCTTAATAAGTGTCATTTAATATCTAGATTATTAAAAAGAAATGCGGCCAGTATGTAATCTCCATAGAGTGTCGTATGATTGCGACGATTTTTAGTCGTAATTTTCTTTTGTTAAGGTTCAGTAACGTTGACTCGAAATTTTGCTGGGATGGGGTGGAGTTCCGAAAAAGTCCTACCTCCGAACGGGCTGAAATTTTGCACTGGCCTTCCTTTTCATATCTTAAGAAATTTTAAGGATTTTTAGAATCCTTAAGATTTTAAGGATTTCTGGCGACGCGCCGCGGTTTTCGAGATATTGATTCTTCAATGTTATTTTTTTACTGCGCTCCTATTATATCTATAGCTGACGTGCTCGGCTCTGGCTATACCTGTATATGTGATCGCGCTCTCCGTTTTGTGCTGATCTTCGGCGTGTCGCGCCCACACTAGCATTCTACGCACCCCACGATACCACACGCGCATTCAAGGTGCCCTGTACCTACACCAGTGTTCCACGCACCCCACTACTCCCCACGCACATCAGAGGTGCCCCGCGCCCACTCCAATGTTTCACGCACCCCACAATTCTACTCGCACTTTCAAGGTGCCCTGCGTCCACACCAGTGTTCCACGCACCCCACAATTCTACTCACACTTCCGAGAAGACCCGCGCCATCAACAGTTGCCAATATTACATGACACACTCGCCATGCATACCACAAGCACACACCTACCAATTCTCCATCAAACGTCAAAATAAAAAGTCAGTGTTACACCGAAAACGATGGCGATGCGCTGGGCGGGGGGGTGGCTAACGCGTGCTCTAGGCGAAGATCATCGCAAAACGGAGAGCGTGATAACACATATAAGTATAGCCGGAGACAAGCGCGTCAGCTATAGATATAGTAGGAGCGCAGTTAAAAAATCACTTTCGAAAATCGATATCTATGGTGTTCTATAGTTTTATCGCACGAAAACTATAGTGCATCGCCAAAAATTCTTTTAGATGATTGCAAGGTATTAAAAGGAAGGTTTGTGCAAACTTTCAGCCGATCGGAGTTAGGACCTTTTCGGAACTTTATCCCTGAGATTGTACTTCCTTGTAGACGAAAATCAGTTCATTATTAAATATTCGGGATTCGGATCGCTGACCGGCCGAGCAGTGTCGCGGCACTCTCTAGTAGCGCCATCTGGCAGTGTTCAGCGACACTGCGATCCGCGCGTCCCAGGACTGCCATCTTGCTACGTCCCATCGTTTGCGATTGAGCGAGAAAAGTGCGCGAACGTCAGTCTGTTTGCATCAGTTTGAAATGTTCGTTGTGTAATCTTCGATAGGGTCCTTACGATCGTGAGAGTTACCAGCACTGTCTAATTTCGTGATTCACCGGCTGTTAAGTGCGGAAAAAATACGCATTGAGAGAAATCTCAATACGTCGGCTGCTCTAGTTGGTCGAAAAGCGGTGTTAAAAATACCAAGATGGCAACGGGTACAAAGTTGGCGTTTCTTCGGCTCGCTGGACTGGAGAGAGTACGGCCAGTGGTGGCGAGATGGCGCCACCATTGCGAATCCTTTGCGAGCACCGGGAGTAACGGCATCGAGCGAGAAAATAACGCATCGTCGTGTCGTGTAAAAAGGCACACGCCTCTGCTGCGATACACAGGCGCCCGCGTATAAGAGACAGAAAGAGAAAGAAAGAGTGAGCGAGAGGGAGACAGCGAGAAGCGAGCACAGAGCCCCCCGATATCGTCTCGCGGAATGGCCGTGGAAATAACCGGGGGAGAGAGTTGTCCGCCGTCAGCGAGGGCGGCCATAGTCAGACATGGCGGGTGTTAGCTTACGTGAATGACGGTGATAGTGAACCAAGCGGAAGAAATAAAGAAACAGGATAATCGAATACGCAAGAGAAGAAGGAAAGTAATATCGATACGAATATACCCCGGCCCTCGACAATACGGGAACGAATTTAACGGCAAAGTCCGCGCGAGAGAAAAAAAACCCTCGTTGTTCCGTCGAAAGTGCGTTGCCGTTTTTTTTCCGTTTCGGAAGAGGACTTGTGCGCGTCGTCGTGTGTATATCTATATCTTCGTATACATATATGTGCGTGTATATATCTATACGCATACGTATACACGCACTCGGGACACACACGCGAGCCTTGCCATTCGTACGGATTCCGAGGATCTCGGGGACACGAATTCCATTGAAAAATATTGCTCGACAATTTCGCGTCGTATGATCCGTTCGGAAGACGAAAAAAATGCAGAATGTAGGACAAGTGAGCACCTCGGATAGCCAGAAGAACGATAAAACTAGTGTCGGTGTTGGTGGTGCTGGTGGTGGTACGTCGTCCTCATCCGGACGGGAAGTTGGTCAAACATCGTCGTCGAAAACTACCACACAATCGACGAACTCGAGCTCGACAAAGTCGGAGACCGAGACGTTTTCCGAAACGCAGCCGCGCTTTATGACAGACTCGTCGGAGAGCGAGGAAGACAGCATTTCAGAGGTAACAAAAAAAACGCCAGCCTTATTGACCTTGGTCGACAGAGAGAGAGAGAGACAGAGAGGGGGGGGGAGAGAAAAAATTCATGTAACCGCGAGAAAGAGCGATGAGAGTGTATTAGCCTTGTTTCTACTTGCCCCCCTCCCCCCTCCCCGAACCATTTTCCAACCCCGACGTTAACTCCCGTGCTCTATAACACGGCCCTTCTCCGCCGCCAGCATCACAATCCAAGAGTGCCCCCCCCCTCCCCATCACCAATGATAAAACAAATTTGCGTGAATACAACGAGCGATCTTACTACAGTAATTCTGGTCCGCTTGTAAAAACAAATCAAAATGATAGCGCACATAATGTTTTGTTCTTTAAAAAATGTTCCATTCTCACAAGAATGAGGCGAACCGCGTGTTTTACGAAGAAAAAAAAAGTACTTTGACGATCGTCATCGGGTAAAACTTTTATCCGGACTTTGCATCGATAGCGATAGGCATTGTCACCGCGGCGGGTCAGGCTTCGTAACGCGAATGATATTCATTGCGCGAGAGAGACAGAGGTTTGGTGCGTGTTCAAGGCGTACGGTAATTCTCGAACGTACGAGAAAACGAGCAACGAGGATCGCCTCGATGTCTCTGCTCATACGTTGGTACGTGAATCCAAACTGTCACGGCATCGCGATAATATATTTTAGTACTCGCGTTCCCAAACCGCGATGAGATCTCGTAACACAGCGCTAAGTTCATTTCGTCGAGCGTGGATGTATATTTTTTTTCTCATCCAACATGGAGAATGGGTTAGAGGTTTGCTGTAGCGCGTGAGTGTGTACGCGCGCGGGCATGTGCGAGTCAGGTTGGTGTCTCAGATCGGAGGCCTACGACCGAGAAGAGCCTGGCTCGCTTCTCCCACTACGTTATTAAACCCCCGAGAGTTCCACGACTCTGCACACTCGTGTACGTGTGCACTCTGACTCTTGCTCGACTACAACGGGTAATAAATATATTCTCCCAATTGCGCTCGAGGTTCTCTCTCTCGCTCTCATTCTCATTCTTTTTTATTAAAGTTCTTCGTCATTGTTTTGACTCGCGCCGTATCGATCTTTTTTGCGATATCGTTCGCGACCGAATGCGAGGGGCGGGGGGGGGGGGGTGCAAAATGAAAAAAATCGTACCAAATGTTGGGCGACCAAAATTTCGGCAGTCAAGTGCAAGGTTGAAAGGTGGCGGTGAAAATATCGTCGGGTGAATTAACGTTGAAATAAACGTTATATAATCGCGAAAGTATATACGCGTTAATAGGCAGAGTAAGCTGCGAAACGTCAAGTGTTTCAACTACGAAGAGCATGTGCAGAAGACAACGGCAATGTGTGAGTTACCGTGCGTGATGCTTGTTGGGCTTTACGGCGCCGTAGTGTGAGAGCGTCTTTCTCTCTCTCTCTCTCTCTCTCTGTGTGTGTGTGTGTGTGTAATGTAACGTTGGATTCTCAACGTTCCGCGATTCCGGTGCACAGTGTTGTCATGTGTTGTTGCTTTTTATCGCATTTTTGTGCCAACGACCATCTTTTTATTGAGGAGAAAAGTAGACGAGGAAATCGCCGTTGGATCTGCGAACGGAAAAAATAATCATCGCGCTCAAATTTTGGAAGAACAAAAGATTGACAGGCGATACGGAGTACAGTTGGTAATTCGGGTGGATAGGGCGCTAGCGTCGGGCTGATTACCCAAGCGTCTGGATTATTGTTCGATAGAATGTGAAATTTGAGAGCTGGGTCGGGTTATAGTTTGCGCATCGTTTTATTATTCCGTCCCTCGCGGGTAGTTGCGCCACGCCGGACGCCCATGAGAGCGCTCGGTCAATCGCTGCATCCGCTCGTCGAAACAAATGTTTGAAAAAAAAAAAGTAAAAAGAAATTGTTGCGAACGAGGACGCGGAGATGGTGGAATTTGACGTCTATCCGTGAGAAACGTGGATAAAAGTAAAGGAGAAGAAGAAGAGGGAGGAGAGCGTAGAAAAGATCGGGGCGACTGGTAGCCCCTTCGGCCGTGTCACGCCGCTGCCTTCGTTTCTCTTCCGTCTCTCTTTCGCTTTTGGTGTATGCGAGCATCGGTGAGTGGCCACGGGTTCTTGGTACTCGAGCAACACCACTTCTTCGGGTTACACAAAACGTGTGCGTGCATTCGCTGTATGCGCGGCCCGGTTCGGACCCGCGTGCTTGTGTGTGCGTCGGTGCTCGCCCGCGTGTGTGTAATCTGCGCGCGCACGAGGTTGCGCTTGCGCGTGCAGTTCGGATACCGTGAGCCGAGCCACCATGTTACTTTATATTCTAAGCAGAGTTTGGTCCCTCGCGGTTCTCGCCTCGTTACACCGTGACGGTTTTTTGCACTTTTGGCAATACCCTTGCAACTCTTTGTAGTTGATCGATCGTTCGAAAACGCTGCCTCTCCGTACTCGTCGCTTTTTCACTTGCATCGATCACGTCGTTGCCTCGCGTACCGCGATTATCAGCGCTTCCCTTTCCCCCCAATCGCGGGTCACTTTGTCCTACGGTCAGTCGGTTCGCGGAGTCTCTCTCGTCTCGCACTGTCGCAAACTCGTTACGCCGAGCCGAAAGTTGTAACGTCTCGTCTCTTTGTAGGTAAGAAGCGTTATCGGGAGATCTCTCTTGAACGCGAATGCGCATACACGAGCAAGAAAGTGTCAGTTCGTTCGAGATCTACCTTGGAACGATTGCTCATTGTTAGCGACGTCTCTCTCGCTCCCTTCCCTCTGATCCCACCGCTCCCCCCTGTCCCCTCGCAGCGCACACGTCCTCCTTCTTTGCTTCTTTCTTTGTCCCTTTTTTTTCCGTAACGCGGATTTTGAGGTTAGCTTCCACGGCACTGGTCCATCGTGTGAATGCTTATCTTTTCTTTTAGAGAACCTTCGATGGTTCGCGATTGTCGGTCGATAAAAAATTCTGAAAGGACGATTCCGACGAGTTTATTCCCCAGATATTTTTTCGTTTCAATTCTCGACCCGCTGTGTTGGAGAAATGTTCGTATCGCTCGTGCGTTTGTAGTATTTCGACAATGTCGAACACTACATACGGATCGCGTTACGAAAGTTTTGAGCATGTACAGTGTTTGCGTTTTTTTTTGCGTGTTTTGCCATTTGATCGCGATGCAAAGATTCAACGGCCAACAAACATGTCGTGTTCGGTCGCTACTGCGCGCAGGACTGACGTACTCTATTTTTTTCCGTTTTCTTTTTTTTTTTCTCTATTTCGAATCCGCGGGACAAGTGTTGTCAGTAGGCCAGCAGTGGTAGGAACAGTACAATTGGAAACTGCAGGAAGGGACGTGCGCATTTTTGTTCGTGTTTCCCGTTCGACTCGAAGTCCACAGAGTGAGAGAGAGAGAGAGAGGGAGGGAGGGAGGGAGAGGGAGAGTACTCGATTTGTTCCTTCGTTCAGTCGTCAGAACCTTCGTGCTTCTTGAAGCATCTTGCTTTTTTCCCCCAAGAAATCTTGCCAAAACGGTTCGTTGTGAAACATAACCTCGAAATTTCGCAGATATACGCTCGTGATCATTCGGTTCTCCGGATATCGACTCGATTTATCAGAGTCGACGTTTTTCACTCGACACAGTTGTATGTACGCTCGAGATAATGTGTATTCGTCGTCGTCGAAGGGACGTTCTTTCTCCACGAGTTTAAAGGAAAATGGTACATGCTTTTTCGATCTCGACTGCCTTTTTTTTTCGTACTTGTCTGACTTTTTCTTTTATAGTAGAAAACTGCCCTCTTTTTTTTTACTCGGTTTCGTCATTCTGCTAATCGTGCTCTTTTCGGGCCTTCCCAAAGGTGGAGTGTTTCGCCATCGATCAAGCAGAATTGGACGAAGATAATCATCCAGAGACATCAAAGTTTCTGTTGACGCCGGAGGACCCGGAGCGCTCGGTGGATCCGGAGACGCAGGCGCGCCTCGAGGCCCTCCTCGAGGCAGCAGGAATCGGCAAATTATCGTCCGGCGATGGAAAACATCTGGCCGATCACGAGGTACTGAGACGTCTCACATCCAGTGTATCGTGCGCCCTGGACGAAGCAGCAGCCGCGCTCACTCGCATGAGAAGCGACAATCCGCGTATACAGAACGACAAGAGATCCCTAGTAGAAGCGTGTACGGACGGGGACGTCGGTACTGTCAAGAAGCTCCTGACGGAAGGGCGAAGCGTTCACGAAACAACAGAGGAGGGTGAGAGTATACTCTCACTCGCCTGTTCGGCAGGATATTACGAACTCGCGCAGGTTCGCTCTTTCTTTTCGTCGTTAAATTTCGCCAATCCCGAAAATATAGCGAACCAAACCATGACCGTTTTGAAGCAGGTATTGTTGGCGATGAGCGCAAACGTGGAAGACCGCGGCATCAAGGGGGACTGCACCCCTTTGATGGAGGCAGCGAGCGCTGGACACGTCGACATCGTCAGCTTGCTTATTGCCCACGGGGCCGACGTCAATGCCCAATCCACGTCCGGTACGCGCAATTATCAAATGTTATCCCGCAAATTTTCAATCATAACAAAAAATCGGACATTCATCGTCACGTGCGCGATTCCAGGTAACACACCTCTGATGTACGGCTGCGCGGGTGGCCACGAGGAAGTCGTCAAAGTTCTGCTCGAGGCCGGTGCCAATGTGGAGGATCACAACGAAAATGGACACACACCGTTGATGGAAGCCGCCAGCGCTGGGCACGTTCCCGTTGCCAAGATCCTCCTCGAACACGGCGCCGGCATAAATACCCATTCTAACGAGTTCAAAGAGTCTGCCCTTACGCTCGCTTGTTACAAGGGTCACCTGGACATGGTTCGCTTCCTGCTCGAAGCTGGTGCCGATCAGGTACAATAAATCGCCTCTCACCAACCCTCACCACCTACAATTTCTCCGCGATCAAGGCCTTTTGTAAACTCGACGTTTTCACAGGAGCACAAAACGGATGAGATGCACACTGCCCTGATGGAGGCTTCGATGGACGGGCACGTGGAGGTTGCGCGCTTGCTCTTGGACTCCGGGGCTCAGGTCAACATGCCGACCGATAGCTTCGAATCGCCCCTGACGTTGGCGGCTTGCGGCGGTCACGTTGATCTCGCGATGCTCCTCATCGAGAGAGGCGCCAACATCGAGGAAGTCAACGACGAGGGTTACACCCCACTCATGGAGGCGGCGCGCGAAGGTCACGAGGAGATGGTCGCTCTTCTACTGAGTCAAGGTGATTAGTCGATTTGTGGAAAAGGGGAAAGGAGAAGAGACGAAGACTAACCGAATGCGTTCTTTTGTCGATACAAAAAAAGGGGCCAACATCAACGCTCAAACGGAAGAGACTCAGGAAACCGCTCTGACGTTGGCTTGTTGCGGTGGCTTTCTCGAGGTTGCCGATTTTTTGATAAAAGCCGGCGCTGACATCGAGTTGGGCGCGTCGACACCGCTGATGGAGGCAGCGCAGGAAGGCCACTTAGACCTCGTGCGTTATCTCCTTGAGTCGTCAGCGGACGTTCACGCTCAGACCCAAACCGGTGACACCGCATTGACGTATGCCTGTGAAAACGGTCATACGGACGTTGCCGATCTCCTTCTACAGTACGGCGCTGATCTGGTTCGTAAATTGTCTCTTCCTAGCCCGTTGTCGTCTTTATCTCGTTACTGGCGCACCGAGTAGCCAAATAACACAGCTCTTTGCGTCCGTTGCAATTCGAAAACAAAACAGGAGCACGAATCCGAGGGAGGTCGAACACCGTTGATGAAAGCGTGCAGGGCCGGCCATCTGTGCACCGTACAGTTTCTCATATCGAAATTGGCAAGTTTGAACCGAAACACCACCAACAATGATCATACACCGTTATCGCTTGCCTGCGCCGGGGGACATTTGTCCGTCGTCGAGCTATTGCTTGCCCAATCGGCCGATCCATTCCATAAATTGAAGGACAATTCGACGATGCTAATAGAGGCCGCGAAAGGTGGTCATACGAACGTCGTTCAGTTACTATTGGATTATCCGCATAGCATAATGATGAACAAT
>OZ023323.1:10775421-10883726 GCA_964007375.1 Ophion obscuratus | reverse complement strand
AATCGTTCGGTCACGATGATGCCCGACACGAGTTTAACCTCCGCCGAAGCGCAGCAAGTCAGAACTCAACCCGCAGGAGAAACGGCGAATGCGACGAGTACGAGCAGCAAGGAGTGCGCGACGAATATTCTAGACAAGGGTAGCGGAAATTTTGCCGGTCTCTCCGAGGCCAACATCAGCCTTGGCCCCGTAAACGTAGCGGTTAACGTCGCCAACGCGACTACCCCCTCCTCCGTCGTCTCCTCTACCACAGTGAATAATGATAATTCCCGGAAAAACATGCCCTTCGAACAGTTGGTGAGAAAACAGCATATTCTCGACGAGCTCCAGGTTTGTACACTTTCTCCTTTATTTTTTCTCTGTCTCAAAACAAAATTTTGTTTGCGAAATTGAAACGAGCGTTGGTCAGAGGGTGGAACGAGAATTGCAGATCAAGGGAGCGGGTCATTTGTTTCTGGGGCCGTCGGCAACGGGTGGAAACGCGATTGGCGGGCAACAACAGCAGCAACAATCGACGGACGTTGTCGAAAGCGCGGAATCGTTGCTCCCCGGTATACTGAACATCGATTTGCCTGCTCAAATAGCCGGTACGTATAATATACTTTGACCTTAATTTCGGTTGCTATGAAACTCGAAAAAAAGGAGACAGAAAAAAAAAGAAATAATATTCAGGTCTCGTTTGCGGCTCAGTGGGAACGTCCGGGAGTCTCTTGGATCAAGAGGCCGAAGAGGTCATATCGGCTTACACCGCGGGTTATTACACGAGCAAGAGGATAGCCCTACAGGAGAGTCTTCGACAAGTCGAAGAAGAATATCGACCTGTTGCACCATCGATGAGTGACAATTTTCCAATAGTCGGAAACGTCGTTGCGGCCGCGGCGGCTGCGGCGGCGGCGGCGGCGGCTGGAACGACGACAACGACGGGCGTCGGAGCTACGAGTTTTCCAACTACACCACCGCCCCTCCTATTTTTACCACCGATACCCTCGAACGTGGCCACGTCGACGGCTAATTTTGGTACAACGAACAGCGCTACGGCCGTACCGATCATAACTAGCAACGTGAGCGTACCCGCGCCCAACTCTCCGATCGTAACCGGATCACCGACGAGCCTCGCCACCAATACCGCTGCAAATGTCCAATCACCGAACGCGGTGCTGTCTCAACCGATCACCGCGAGCAGTGACGTCAGCCAGAACACGGCTATAAGCGATCGACCAAAGGCCAAACCGGTCTCCAAGAAAGAGGGAAAGAACGTGAGGAAAGCCGCAGCGGCTGCGGCCGCCGTAGCGGCCACCGGTTTCCTCACGGGCATCATACATCAGCAGGAACAACAGGTAACCCTGATGGCCGGCTTGCAACAGCAGTATCAACAGAAACAACGGGAACACACCTACCAGGTGGAGCAAGTCCATCAATTGCAGCAGTTGAATCAACAGCTCCAATTGCAACTCGATCAAGTCCAGGTACGTGGCTGTCCAGTCGTTTCGCCCGTCGTGAGGGGATCGGTCGATCGGTAAAACTAAAAACTAGCGATTATCGAATACTTCTCTTCTTTCGGGTTGACGAGCACAAAAATCGAACGAGCCCCCCCGCACCACACCCGCCCCCATCCTCCCTGTACACGCGTTCGATCCTTTGAATTCAGGTACAGCAACAGCAGCAGTCCCCCCCGCCTCATCAACATTTTCAGCATCAGTCTCCGCAGGAACAAGAACAAGAAATTGTCGAAGAAGCGGAGGAGGGCGTTCAACCGGTAACCGGGGGATTCGGACGTTACGGCATCTTAAAGCCAATACAGCTGATGGAATGTCTCCGTCCCGCTCGGGGTCAACACAACAACCTTGGCCAGGTAAGTTTCGACACGGGCGAATTTGCATCGCCATCGTCGCTGTTGCCGTCTCGTCAATGATCCCCTCGTCGATTAAATTCCCCTCAACGCTAAGAAAGAAGAGAAGTACCTTCGATCGCCCAGCGGCATTTTTATATTGAGCTCTACCAGTGTAGTCGTTCATCCTCACGGATCAATCCAATTCGTCCAAATAAGCCCTTGAGTTTAACACTAGAAAACTTGACTTTCTCGCACGCCCAGGATAGTCCCGATCAGGCCGTCGTTCTCGGACCCTCGGAGCAAGAATTGCTCAATCGATGTATCGGACAAACCGAGTGCCCGATCTGGGAGGCTATAATGAAAAACGATATGAATATGTTCGAGCTACAGGACGGCACGCAAGTTCCCCTCGAGACCGTCGCCGACATATTCGAAGCGCTCCACTTTGACGACGTGCCCGATGGTACGCCCCGCTACTCATGTTTTCGCCCATAATTACGTCAGCCGTTTCCAATGATACGAGGATTGTAAAAAATGTTGGCACGATCTTTTCGTTCACTTAGGACCGGACGGACAGGAGAACCTTTACCTCAAGAAATTGGAGCTCATGTACAGCGAGGATCAGCAGCAGATGACGCAGCAGCAACAGCAGCAGTTACTTCTGCAGCAACAGCCGCAACAACAGCAGCAGCAGCAACAACAACAACAACAACAACAACAACAACAACAACAACAGCAGCAGCAGCAACAACTACAACAGCAACAACGTCAGAAACATCACTGGACTCTGCGGCAAAAGACCGAGCAGGTAATGCAATGATTTGTTCCCTAGCCAATCGCTCAACCCTTGTATATAACAGAAGAACCAAAAAAAAAAAAAAAAACACTTATTTCAGGAGAAAAGCGTTCGGGCGAAGGTTGTAGCAGAATTACTAGCTGATCCTGCCTGCGCGAAATTAGTGATGAACGGTTTCACAAAGAGCCGGCGTTTGATGCAGAAACGATTGGAGGAGGCAGCAGCAGCGGCCGCAGCGGCGCAGCGTACGTTGCCACGTCCTGCGTATTTCGTGCAGCAAGAACAGCAGCAGCAAACGTCCCCCCAACAATCGGCTCAACCTCAGCAGCAACAGCAACAGCAACAGCAGCAGCAGCAACAGCAGTTGCAGCAGCAATTGCAAAAGCAGCTGGTACAACCGATCGGCGCTATTCCCGCACAGTGCATATCGGCGAATCAGGTGCAAGTGGCGACTCAGACGCAAGCACCATCGGTAGTCGCCGCGGCCGCTGCGGCTGCAGCCGCCGCTGCTGGTCCAACTTTGACCGAGAACGAGAAGCAGGTTTATACGGTCCCGTCGGCGGCAGGTGGTAAAGGCAAAAAAGCCCGCTACCCGTTGCTCTCACAACAACAAACCTGCCAGCAACAGCAGTTGCAACAGCAGAATCAGACGACCGCGAATCAACAGATTCAACAACAGCCCATCAGCCAACAGTCCCAGGCGCAAGTACAGCAGCAACTGCCTCAGCAGATGCCGGTGGCGAATTTTGCCGGACAAAATTATCAGCTCGATCCGACATTCTCGTCCGGGCAATACACGACGGGAGGTACTCCAGTGACGGGAGGCGTTGCCGCCCCGTCAGCGAGTTACACCGGAGCCAACCAAGTTCTCCCTGATCCTTTCGCCTCCATGGACGTCGACTCCGAAACGGACAGTAATCACGATACCGCACTGACGCTCGCTTGCGCCGGTGGACACGAGGAACTCGTTGAATTTTTACTGTCCCGAGGCGCCGATATCGAGCACCGGGACAAAAAAGGCTTTACCCCACTGATACTCGCCGCCACGGCCGGTCATCAAAAAGTCGTCGAGATACTGTTGAATCATGGCGCCGACATCGAAGCACAGTCAGAAAGAACCAAGGACACGCCCCTCTCGCTGGCCTGCAGCGGCGGTAGATTCGAGGTAGTTGAATTATTGCTCAATCGCGGAGCCAACAAGGAACATCGCAACGTTTCGGACTACACGCCTCTCAGCCTTGCCGCGTCCGGTGGATACGTCAACATAATAAAATTACTGCTGAGCCACGGGGCCGAGATAAACTCGCGAACGGGATCGAAACTCGGTATATCGCCGCTGATGCTGGCCGCGATGAACGGGCACACGGCCGCGGTCAAGCTCCTACTCGACATGGGAAGCGACATAAACGCCCAGATCGAGACGAATCGCAACACCGCCCTGACGCTGGCATGCTTCCAAGGCCGCCACGAGGTCGTCAGCCTCCTTCTCGATCGCAAGGCTAACGTCGAGCATCGCGCAAAGACCGGTTTGACGCCACTCATGGAGGCCGCCAGTGGCGGTTACGTCGAAGTCGGGAGGGTTCTCCTGACCAAGGGGGCCGACGTGAACGCGACCCCAGTGCCCTCCTCGAGAGACACCGCGCTGACGATCGCCGCCGACAAGGGCCACTGCAGATTCGTCGAGTTACTGCTGTCGCGAGGTACCCAGGTCGAGGTTAAGAACAAAAAGGGCAACAGTCCGCTTTGGCTGGCCGCGAACGGCGGACATCTCAGCGTCGTCGAGCTTCTTCATTACGCCAACGCCGATATCGACTCGCAGGACAATCGCAAGGTCTCCTGTCTCATGGCCGCCTTCCGCAAGGGACACATCAAAGTTGTTAAGTGGATGGTAAATCACGTCACGCAGTTCCCGAGCGATCAGGAGATGACGAGATACATCGCGACCGTCAACGACAAAGAGCTGCTGGAAAAGTGCTCCGAATGCGTGAAGATTATCAGGGCCGCGAAGGAAACCCAAGCCGCCAGAGCCAACAAAAACGCCTCGATTCTCCTCGAGGAATTGGACATGGAGAAAACGCGGGAAGAGTCGAAAAAAGCCGCCGCTGCCAGACGGCGGGAGAGAAAGAAGAAGAAGAAGTTGGAGAAGAAGGAGGAGAAGCGCAAGTTGCACGAGGAGAACAAAAAGAACGAGACCATCTACGAGGACAAGGAAGAAAATGGAAAGAAATCGGAGGACGAAGATCGCGAGGACGACAGTGATCACGAGGGTGGAACGGGCGGTAACGTCGCTTGCTGCTCGGCCGGCAATGCGCCCGTTGAAACATGCGAAAGACTGGGAAACGTTCCCTCACCGGTTAATCGAAGTCCCGACGATCCCGACAAGGAGGAGGGAGACAGCGGCTTCGACGCCAACAGCCAGGGTAGCTGCAGCAGCAACGATGTCAAAGCCCGCGAGAGGAAAAAGGACAAGAAGAAGAAAAAGAACGCTAGCCCCGCCACCAACAATATCACCGGCAACAACAACAATAACAACAATGACAAAGACGCATCGCCGCACAGATCGGCCGTGAAAACATCCTCGATACCTTCGACTAATTCTTCCTCCACTCACGTCGGTATCCAAAGTACCCCGAACCCCCCCACCAAGCCTCCGACCTCCAATTCGGACAAGTGAGTAAATTCCTCTTGCATTTTCACACGCGCATCCCCAATTTCTCCATCTCCTGAGCATCGAATACTTCTATTCGCTCCGTAACGACCGTTTCTATGTTATTTTCGAAGGCGAACGCCGGCGAACGCGAGTAGCAACGCGTCCTCGAGCACGGCGACCTCGGTCTCGAACACGCGAGCAGCCACCGCCGCGGCTGTGAATTCGAGCGAACGTAAGCTCAAGGGACAGCTGGTCTTCGAGTCGTCGAGACACCCGGCTGATCGCGAGGACTTTGAAGCCACCGGAAACGAGACGTACGTCTCGGGTAAAGGCAAACGGTCCGGTGCTAATCAGTACGAAGACGCACTAGGCGCTAACGGCAAGGCCAACAATTCAACGAGCCCGAAGCAAAGTGGCAAACGTGAGGAGGGATGGAAAGAAGTCGTACGCAAGTGAGTGCAAAGTTTACTTTTCCTCTTTTTTTTTCTTCTCACGATCACTGTGCAATGGCCTTTTTCTCGCACCGAAGGAAAAATATGATAGTATTGAAGTTTGCATCGTTGAAATGCAACGAAATGATTTTCTTTTTCGTATTGCCCAATTTTCTTTCGACACATTTAGGCTACAAATATCAGTGAAATATCTTTGAAGATCCTTATTAGGCAGCCGTAACCTATAACTGCAAAACAAGAGTTTACATAGTAACGAAAAGGGAGGAATGACATTTTTTTCTAACTCCATTGTTGAACAGAAATAAATTTTCCGTGCGATTTTGGACGACGGAATCGTTTTCTAATTTGAAAAATTCACAGGGGACAATCTGACGATTCTGGAAGATTCATGAATTCACCATTCCGTTCGAAAAAAGTATCTGTTCCACCGAACGCTATAAGTCGAGTGATCGGCCGCGGTGGTAGTAACATAAACGCCATACGAGGTGCTACCGGAGCCCACATCGAGGTGGAAAAGCAGAGCAAATCGCAGGGCGAAAGAATTATAACGATCAAGTAATAGACCTTTTTTTTGTCTATCTTTTCGATTTGGGCTCGAATATAATCATAACGTTCACTTGATACACAGAGGGTCGACCGATGCGACGAAACAAGCCCATACGCTGATTGCGGCTCTGATAAAAGATCCGGACGTGGATATACTTCAGATGCTACCGAAAGCAAAGCCCACCATCGTGACCGCCTCGTCCTGGGACAAAACAACCGTTTCCCTGTCGAGCGTCGTAAGATTGAATTCGTGTTATTTTTTTTCGGGTAGTGCGCTTTTGGTTACTTTTTGTTTTTTTTTTTCCTCGAAACATCTA
This sequence comes from Ophion obscuratus, assembly GCA_964007375.1. Lineage (NCBI taxonomy): Eukaryota > Metazoa > Arthropoda > Insecta > Hymenoptera > Ichneumonidae > Ophion > Ophion obscuratus. The sequence continues at coordinate 10,877,134 of OZ023323.1, read as the reverse complement.
ATTGGTATTTGGTGATATCAAGGCGACCAAGAGTCGAGCGAGTACGGGAAAAGCGTCAAGCGTGACGAGCAGCAACGCGAGCGGATCTCAGTCTAGCAAGTTGAGTAGCAGCGCCAGCGGAGGGATAGCCAGTGGTAGCGGTGGTTGTGCCGTTGGTGCCGGCGGCAGTGGCAGCGGCGCTGGTTACACCTTCGGAACGAGCACAGTCGCCCAGCTCATGCCGCTTCGCTCGTCCTCGAGTATAAAACTCGGCGGAGCTTTTCCGGCTCCGATGTCGCGCGCATCCGCCCCGAGACTCGTCGCAGCTGGTAAGTCACTCGCGTCTCTCTCGCATCTCTCTATCCTGTCTTTTTCTCCAACTCTCCAGATCTCTCGGATCAGATTCGCGGACGTGGCATCCAACTCGATGGATTGTGTGTTTACGCGATAAAAGATAATGAAAAATCAAACCAAAACACATATAAGACTTTGGACGATATGTGGGCAGCGGACAGCTGGACCCGATCCCGCTCCTTCTCCGCGACTCTCGCATACACTTGTCCATTAGAAATCGAAAGAAAAAAAAAATGAAAGAAGAAAATGGTCTTATTATCGGTAAAAATGTGACAACTTGCCCACAGCGGAGAAACGAGCGCAGTCGTTGGCCGCGGCCCAAATGTCATCCTCAACGAATACTAAGACCACAATGTCTTACACGAGCGCTATTATGACGGCGGGACGTGCAACGAAAACGGTCACTTCCGTAACGAATCGATCCTCGTTTGCCGCAAAATTAACCGAAATCACTGCCTCCTCGAATCATACCTCAAGCACAGTCATGCAAACCAACACTAATCAAGGATGTAAACTGACGAAAACATCACAATCTGTGACCGTAATATCGTCCACAGCCCCGGCAACGCCTCAGCCGACCTCGCCGCAGCAATCGATCGCCACAGCGTCCGGTGTCGCAGTAGCAGCCGCCGCCGCCGCAGCCGCCGCCACCTCCTCCGTTGTCGCCGGATCCTCCTTATCGTCTTCGTCGTCGTCGTCATCGTCCTCCTCCTCGTCGTCGTCATCGTCCTCGTCGTCGTCGGCGTCCTCCTCGTCGTTGTTGTCATCGTCCGCGTCCGCTGTCGCCGCGACTTCTCTCTCCTTCTGTTCCGCCTCGATGAGCGGCTTGACCTCCGTTAATTCGACAATCTCGAGCAGCGTTATCGTTGGCGTTACGAGGACATCGCCAAAACACTGCCGACCACTGCCAACGCTATCAGCACCGCCGATATTACACTATAACAACGCCGGTAAAACTTCGTATTCGTCCGGGACATTGACAGCGACGACTCTGCAATCCGCCAATCTCTCGTGCGCTCCGTCGAATAGTTTGGAAAGCACAAACGTCGTCGCAGCTGCAGCCGCTACCGCCGCGTCGACGAATTCCGTTCGCGTTACACCCTCACCACCCGCCGTATCGTCCCAAAATTCAAACCACCAAACTATCTTACCGCAACAACAGCACCAATCGCAACAGAGCCAAGCGTCACACCATACGCATCACCACCATCATCATCAACAATCTCAGCAACAGCAGCAACCACCGCAACCGCAACAACAACAACAGGCTGTGCAATCTTCTCAGCAGCAACAGCAGCAACAGCAGCAGCAGCAGCAGCAGACGCCACAGCAACTGCCAGCGACGTCGCAGACTCAGAGCCACCAGCAACAGATGCGTAGCTCGACTCCTGTCGCACCCACGATAGGGGAACACCAGCAACAGCCACAGCAACAACCGACCAACACGCCCCTCGAGTATTCCCTCTTTAACGACACTTTCTCGAAAGTGACCCAACAGTCGATGTGGGGAGGACGGGAAAACGAATCTCAGAAGGGAATGAATTTTGCGACGGTTGCCGGTGGTGGGATCAACGTCAACTCATCCAGTAGTAACGCCACCAACAAATTTATCCACAGCGCACCACCGCAGGTTAGTCTTACACAAATGGCGTTTTTGTTTGTCTTCTCTTATTTCAAGTTGGGCATTTTTTTTTCCATTCAGACTTTCGATGATTCTTTATTTCGTTTTTCGACACAATGCTAATTTGCAGGTTGACGCTTCGAAGGCTCCTGGCTACAGAGGAACAACGGCAATGTGTTCGCCAGTCTCGAGCAAGTCCCAGTCGGGCGGTTCGAGCGGTACGAGCGGCGTTAATCCGATCGGAAGCGGTGTCTCACCGTCGGGCATTCACACGAATCCTATACAGCCGCCACAATTTCAAGCATCCGTCAATTACAACGAGCACCAGCATCAAGCGAACAAAGCACCGGGGAGTTTGGCCGTCGCGAGGCCCGTCATGAGCCAGCAAAGTCTCGAAATGTCGCAGTACAATCGGCCGGTCTTTCAAGGCGAGATCGGAGGCAGGGGGAGCTCGACGAACCATCAGCAGCAACAACACGTGTTGCAACAGCAGCAAACATCGAGCTCGCAAGGGAGCATAGACGTGAACCTGTTCAAGTCGAACAGCAGCGGCTTCGAGCACCAAAACGTCAACTCGAGCCTGTTGAAGATGGTGCCGAACGAGGCGCAAACGGGACACCCGATGATGGCCTTCCATCCCCACATGCAGAGCTTCGCCCAGACGATGGGCGGACAATCCTCGAGTGTAAACACGACCGTGAGCATGTCGCGACTGAATCCGCGCGCACCCGATTTCTCGAGTTCGCTGCATCTGAACAACAAGCCCCAGGTGACGATGCTCAATCCACCGACGGGAATTCACCCGAACATGTTTGCGAATGTGCCGACAGTGCCCCCGCCCGCCACCGCGATGCAACAGTCCAACAATCTCGCCATGTTGGGAGCAAACTTTCCGATGGGAAAGTATCAGCCGGGAGGCCCGGCCGCGGCTGCCGCCTCGAGGGTCGCGACGAATTTAGCTTCGTCGAACGGACAAACGAGATGGCCGTTCGTACCGCCCCATAACAATTGTCCACCTCCTCATCAGGATCCCATGATGGGCCAAATCGGCTTCCCGAATCACTTGAGCAGTATGGCCGGACAATCGGGCACTATCGATCTCATAACGAGCCTGGAAAATGGCGGATCACCGGCTATGTCGCCCTCCTCGCCGGCACAAGTCGCCCAAGAGATGAGTCAAATGAAGATCGAGGATCGCAAAGTTCCCCGGCCGATCGGCACCGAGAGGGCGTGGAAGAATTATGCCACGGGCATGGGGCCCGGTGGCGACGCCGATTCCATCAATTGGATCCTAAACAATGAGAAACTTGTTAATTCGTGGGCCAATCTCGCACCCGGTATCGACAGACATCAGATGTTTCGACCAAACACCGCCTACAATCGAATATCGAATATAGACGCGGAGCTGCATCAGAGAATGGAGTCGACTTTTCAGGTGAGCCAGAGCGATTCTTTTTCTCAACGTCCTTTCAAAAGTTATCCTTCGCCCCGTCATCCCCTTCGAACGGACCCGCGCCATGTATCTTTCCTAGATCGGGGAAAAGAAAGTAAAAAGAAACGAGAGACTAAAGTAAACTATTTCAAGACTCTCCCGTCTTCTTGATTACGAATTGAAGGGACATTTGGACCATCAGCAGGCTTTCCCGAACGGAAGTGCGGCCGGATTATCGTTGATACCGGGACTCGCTCTGCTACCCGGACAATTCGGTACTCCGGGCCTTCCTGAATTACCTCATACGGAAAACGCAAAGATGGAACCAGCCGCGTGGGGAATGTCCGATCCTAGCCAAGACAAGCAACATCCGGTAAGATCATTCATGCTACGTTAGGGCGTTAGTCGTCTACAATTTCCAATTGCCCGCGCATTATAATAATATGCTTGACAAATAGCAACGATCTTTCCGTCCGGTTTGGCACATCCGCTAATTGTGTGGTTTTTCCTCCACAGGGCTGGAACAAGTGGAGTCACTAATTATTCGTCGCCGGTTTATCCAGGTCGAGGGAAAGTTTAGACGCGTCAGGAGCCAAGAGTCTCTTTTTCCCCACAAGGTATAGACTATCGAGAATGAGAACGAGTAGTTGCGATCGATCGGAAAGGACGTGCACCAGGATGAGAAATGATACGGGCGGCAGCGGCAACAACAGAGGCTGCGGTAGTATCGGAGAAAAGCAGCGTTGTTTCCTCTAGGCACCACGTAAAATTACTTTACTACCTATATTCATTGACACCCAGATCCAATATTTACTTGTCATGCTAGATGATAAGACGATAAAATCCTCACTACAATTTATTGCTAATACCTCTAATAATACTTATTCGATTATGAATAATAATTGGATCGGTACGCTTGATGAAGGCATTTGGAAAGAGACCGGGAGAATGATAAGGCGACGAAAAAAAAAACGTATCTCGACAAGGGAGGCGATGATACGAGAAATGAAGCAACTCGAGCAAAGAGAAATCATGGCTTTGGAAAAATTAGCCGCGAATCAACATCATCCAAATGATCAGTGACCTACTTTTTTTTGGCAGAGGAGGGACACGTACTTCCCTTATTTTTTTCGGTTAAAGACGCTTCTCTTTCAGTTTCTATTCTTCCTTTTTTCTTTTTTTTTTTTTCGAAGTTAATCGAGGCGAGAATACCCGTGGATTGCCCATTGTCCGTTTCGGATTGATTGCATGTTTCATTGTAACAGCGATTTAAGGATAATTGATATATATTTTGGCGGTGGCGGTGACTGTATCATTCTGCCATTGGGATTGGTCATCCGATCTGATGTCTAACTTAATGATAAAAACGAAAATAAAAGAAAAAAAATGAAAAAAAAAAACGAATACCAAGGATTTAAGAAGGCGCATACGAGAAATACCGGATGTTTCACGTCTTTCTCGGAATTCTTATATTCACGTGCAGTGCTGGAGGGCCCGCAATCAGCGATTTACAACCGACAGTCGCATCATAACTATCCAATGATCGATTAAAGAGCCTCTTCTTTTTTTCTCGTTTTTTTATTTATGCCGACAGTATCTATCTACCGATTGTCTATTTAGTAATTCGCTAGAATTCGACTACGAATGGAATTTAGAAGAAAAAAAAGAACGCTATTGAAATAATACGAATATACCAGAGTTATGTAAATAATTGACTTGTCGAATTCCAATGACTTTCCCATACGATTATTAAGGAAACGGAATGGAACATTGGAGGGAGAGAGTTGAAACGAATGTCCCGATTCTCGATCGCTGAAGTTTCACGAGTTGTTGTTTGGCAAAACATTGGCTTTCGTTCAAAGATTCCGAGATAGAAGAAAAGCCGAAATACGATAGTCGCAGAGAGCCACATACCAATATGACGTATTAATCTTCACAAAATTGGACTCAAAGTTTTGCACTTGTCAGTTAAAGTTCTCTCCGTAACCTTTTCCATCGAGGCACGTGAACAATTTTTTCTCAAACGTTGCACACCTTTTATCGCGATCGAAATATTTTTGAGAATTAACTTGCTCGTCAAGCAGCTGCCGCGCCTCTCTGTCGAGTTGTATCTCGTATAAAGAAGCGTGTAATTCGGATAAGAAGGTGAAACGTGCGTCGCACCGCAAATCGATCGAGCGCGATTGAACATTTTGCGTCGTGAGACGAATAACGACGACGAGAATACCAGTCGGGCTATCGGACCATTTGATAAATTTGCCCGTATACCTGAACAAGAAAAATAATTTACAGAGGAAAACGTGAATCACGTGGTATTTATTTGCATCTCGGAAATGCATAAATCGTAACATTTCTATTGTATAACCGCGCGATTTTTAAAAGACTCGAATATGATAAATAGAATAACGAATTCGCTACCGGAAACGACGCACCTTGGGTACTCGTCCCATCCACCGGAAGAGACACGAGGAAAATCACGCTAGGAAGTGACGTGAATATGCAAACAAGATCAACGTCCCAACGCTTCCAGACTTTCATACCGAACGCGGTTGGAGGATAAAGAAAAAATACGACCGATCGATTATTAATATTCTATAAATACCATGATACCCTCGAAGGAAACTTTATAGCCAAGGTACACGATTATCGAGAGTATGAAACGATATACGACCACCGCTATCGTAGTAACCTTTATTATAATTCATATTATGGATAATGTTAAGATACACACTCGCAGAAGAAAAAACGAATGACATACACACAGACGGAAAAAACGAGAAAAGGAAACGAAAAAAAATTTAAAATAACTCATTATCTATAGGTATCCGCGTTGAAGCCTTGCAGTAGCACCTCTTCCTATTGAATCGAGAATGCAAAGAATGTGAAAAACAAAACATATATAGTGTAATTCTTGTTCATCGATATAGACACCAAGAAAAGAAAATACACGCGAACCTCTTGGCGAAGGAGTCGCGCGCGCACACACACACACACACACACATACATGCTCGCTCCCATACACACACACCCACACACGCAAAAAAGATCAGTACTAACGGAAGAAAATGAAGATTATATATTATAGATAGAAATGCGTCGTGTCTATTGGCTGCCAGTACCGATTAATCGACGATCGGACGAACGTACTACTAGCTACGATTGTCGAAGGTATATACTTGGGAAGAAACAAAAAAAAGTTTAACCTATTATCACGTAATGTTACGACGTTCATTATAAACCGAATAAGAAGCAGATATATCGGCCGCGACGTGGTAGCGCGGCGATGACTCGAGCGTGGGAAGAAAGGAAGAAAGGGGATGACGCAAACGCTCAGCGTTCTCCCCTCGCTAAGGATTCGATGTGGAAGAAAATTAAACTTGTCGCAAGGTGTTCTATATATGCATAGATTGCAATTGAGCTGTGTCGCGTGTCTTGATTGGGGTACGCTACGCGCGTAACAGGTTCCATCCCTCGGAGGAATAACGAGAGAACGCAGCTCTCGTCGTTATATACATATTGAACGATCATCGAGCTATTAGCGTTTGCCTGTCACAACCGCGCATCAGGAAACGCTCCGTTTATCGATCTCGATGATCAAAGAAAAAAAAACATTACAATTGTTATTATTTACAGCCTATTCTCAAATTTCATTTTACGATAACTGCGATATAGTATGGTATAATTATAATCGTAATGATAATATTATATGATATATAACAATGAAGCAAATAAATGAATATAAATGTCGATAATGATTTATGTGAGACGTGTAACTCTTGGGCGATAACGAGTTGGAGCTCACGGGAATGTGCATCAATCGGAGTCTTGTTTTGGCCCTTAGGGAGAGTATTTTCGCGCTAGAAAACAACGTTTCAGGTAAGCGATTGTACCTATTTTTAATTATTAATGAATTGACTTATTAATGTCTTAATGAAGAGATTAATGTTAACAATAAGAGCTTATCAACCATTTTTGTTAATCAAATTTCATTTAAACTCTGTTTATCTAACTGGAAATTTTATTTTTGAACAATAAAAAATTAAAGTTGTTATACAGCTAACAAATTATTTTAGTTTCATTAAATTAAAATTTTATTTTTTAGAATTTAAACCGTGATTTGATCTCGAATTATGATCCCAGGAAAGTCGTCGAGGCGCCATCTATCGGGATAATTAGTTTGAGTCTGACTCCCAGATGTCGAGACCTGCACCGAGTTTGAAAAGTGGCCGTTTGAATGTTCTGAACAACACGCGAATTATTGTTATTTTTTGGATTTTACGGATGCGGCTCTTAACGAGCAGCGTCGAATAAAATTAATTTGCCAATACACGGTTCGCAGCTCGTTCAGGGGAGTTCCCGTGATCGCGTTATCTTTCGATGCGCCAAAATGGCTCTGTGGAACAAAGTTTTATCGGGATTTAACGCCGACGACGAGACTGTTAATTTCGGAGCAAGAACCGTGGCGGAGACTAATGAGTCGATCTTCGAAACTTCGACGCTCGCGACTATCCAATCGGAAGGACAGGTTCTTCCGACACTTACACGATATATCTCAAAAATTTGTTTAGTTTTTCTCCAGACCCCTACTTGGTATCCATCAAAGATTCGGTCGAGTTTGTTTTGGAAGGACAGGTTTTCCCGATACCTACCTGGATACCGCTAGAAAATTTGGGTTTATTCGTGGAAAAGCAAAGCAATTCTGTCTTTCGTGTTACTCAGGTTCTGGCTAATCCGAACGTGTCCGGGTCCATTCAGTATGGCAAGCTTTGCGTCGCTGTGGATAATTCCATTACGATATTCTGCGACGAAACCTGTCAGGAAATCGTTCTCAGCGTGGGCTTCGATTCGAGAATTACTGCCTACCGCATGTCCAAAGACGGTTGCTTTGCATTCATAGCGCTGGACACAGGGGTCTTGTGGTGTCTAAATATACCCAGCGGCGGAAGACCGATCTTTGACGAGTATATTGTTTTCCCTATTTTAGAGTTGACGTTGACTCTGCGTGCTCTTTATTCTTGGTTGCCCTTCAATTATTTATCTGTTTCAGGAACATTGATGATAAATTTGGCGACCGTATCGTCAAGATTTATTTGGAAGAGAAAGGCGGACTCACGGATATTTTTATCGTCGCCACCAGTGGATCTTTATACCGGTAGAGATCCACTTCTCATTGGATTTTTCACTCCCATTACTTTTTATTAAGACGTACAAGAAATTTAAATTTTACAGCATAGAAAAATTTGATACCACATCGGTCAGCTCTGCTCTCCTAGACCAAGATGACAAGAGTCTCGAGGAAAATGTTAAAAAGATCCAATGCGTTCAGATCTTCAGACACTCGGACACCACTTGGGTAGGCAATTTCTCAGTCACTGGGATAGTTTTGGACGCAATTGTGAATGATAGAAAAATATTTGAAATTGGTTGGCGGGGTGCAGGCGGCGAGCCTGGATACAAATGCGGCGGGTCTCTTATCCATAGCCAGCATAGGCAGCAATATACGTTTATGGCCCGGAGATCGAACCTTCGATTTGCGTTCTTTGCCTTTCGTCTATCGGAAGGCCGAGTTTTGCGGAAAATACGGGCAAGTATTCGAACGAGTAGGTGGCATTCACCTGAGTGAGAAGAAAATGAATCGTCACGATGCCTTATCGATGATATATCTCGCAGAGCTATGATTTGTCTACGAAACGATGGTTACTTGAGTATCGTCTGTCCCGAGACGCTACTAGGGACTAAAATATGGGGTCCTCGGGTCGCCGATTTCGTCGCTGTACACGACGAATCGGACGATTCTTATCAGCTGGTCATTCTCACGGTCGCGGAAAAAGAAGCAGCTACGACTTTATTGCAATTTCTTTCCTTTCCCGGTACGCTATTTTTTTTTTCTTTAATTCACGAATCTATTAATTTTTCGATAAATCGGATCATTAATTTGTTTTTTTTGCAGATTTCAAATGCAAGTTCGAAATCTCGGTTCCTATAACGACGTATTTGGTCAACGTTGTCGGTTGCTCCCTTGAGAATATTGTATTCCTCGAGGGCACGAGGAATTCATCGAACAAAGTCGAGACCATAAGGGTCAAAGCGATCGTCGAGAGCAAGCCGGAGTACCGTTTGGAGAGACTACTGAGACGCGAACGATTCGACGAAGCCGAAAGTTTCGCGAGAAAATTCCAGCTCTGCTTGGATTCCGTAAACGCGGCGAGGGCCGCCGCGTTCGTGGCTCGATTGGGTCCCTGGTCCGGAAAGGCCGACGATGACCCCGAGAAAATCAATCGCTTCCTTGCCACTCTGGACGCGATTAAGGACGTTAAATATATTTATGATTGCTGCAATAATGCCCTTACGTCGAATTACAAGCAGACGCGGAGACTCTTCTTGTACACTCGGGAACGTGTAACTCGGAGTGTCCAGGTTAGCGAGCGTGGATAAGACAAATATTAAGGAATAAAGCCACTCCAACTCTTAAAAAAAGGCTAATTTTAAGAATTTCTTAACGAGTACAACGAAAGTGAACAGTTGAATTGAAAAACTTTATTATACATAGTTTGAAATGTACGAAATTTGTTTGTTCGTAATTTTTCAATTGAAATGGCCACATTAGAGTCTACGACCGCAGTGTACCTCTTGTGTAAAGTGTTTCACAGCCGAAAAGATTTCTCCTGTAGTTTTGAACCTAGAACGAAAAACCAAAAAAATCTTTTAAATATATACAAAAAGCTATGAAACTTCTCCCGGAAATTAGAAAATCCCTTTTTTGAGACAGCTTGTCCCGGATTTACACGAAAACTTTCATTTTTGAGCAAAACATCACGCAAGTAATTGTTTATAAAAAAAAGTGAATGGCCAATCGCAAATTCCATACGCAGTCCCATGGAGGGGGCATTTGCGAAAATAAGTTCATAATATCAAGTGAATCGGTCCAAACTTGGCTGAGTTTCATTGCCGGCCAATTTGAAAAGAATGGCTTCCACAAAAAACGCGTTTAAAGTTTGAATTAACATTTAGCAATAGAAATATTCGATTTACGTTTCATCTGCTATGCCAGTACTATACATTTGGCCTTTGAAATTAACATCGTCCTCTTCTTTTCATTGTGAAAATGTAAAAATCTTCGAGTGGTTTTCCTCGTTAAGATAGGACCAGTGACTGTATGTTTCGTTTCACGAATGTCTCTGTTGTAGGAATCACCTGACAGCCAAGCTCTAGCGCCTTTGCTCGAAACGATCAACTGTAATCTGAGAAAGCTCGAAACATTCGAATTGATACGAAAAATCAAGAGCGACGTTCAACGAGACACCGAGACCGAAGATATCGAGGAGTGGATCAAATTTTCTCGAGTTAATTTATTGCAGGAGTGCGTGAAGAACTTGTCCCTCGTAAGTCCGACTTCATCTAGTAAAAAAATTCGCCGCTTGCTGACGAAATTGTATTTTTTTTTGTGACAGTGCGAATTGGAAGTCGCCGCTGCAATATGGATCAGGCATCTTTCGGAATTGGCGCCGGCCATAACTTCAAGCACGATTGACGATATTTTTAATTCGATCCCCGAGACGATTGGCCCGAACACGTTGTGGCCGTGGCTCAGTCATTTCGTTCCGTCCGTAATTTCGCTCCTACCCAACGCGCTGGCCACGATTATCCTCTGGGGCTACAAAAAGACGCGCTCGTTGGAAAAACATTGTCGCAAGGAGTGGCCTCAAATTGGCTTGGATTTCGGTCGTCGTCTCGTCGACTTGCTCAGCGCTCGTAAATCACAAATCTCTTTCAGCTTGAATCAACAATACACGTGCAAGGATTCGCATCTTCATCGTCTAATGGCTCTCGTACAAGCGATGACCGATTTGCTCGAGCTCAAAGTCCGTCACAGGTTCGTTGAATGAAAAACCGCATCCGAAATATCAGGCTTCCTGCATGCGATTAATGACTAAAGCCACTCCAGCTCTTAAAAAAAACTTACTTGTGGATTTTTTTAACGAGTACAATGAAAGCATCAATGAAAAATTGAATTGGAAAACTTTATTATACATAGTCTTAAGTGTACAACTTTTTGTTTGTAATTTCTCAATCGACAATGGCGGCGTCAAGGTCCAATACCACAGAGTACCTCTTGTGCAAAGTGTTCCGCGGCCGGAACGATTTCTCCCGTAGATTTCAACTTGGAACAAAAAACCAAAAATCTTCAAAATATATACAAAAAGCTATCAAAAGTGCGTATGAAAATTAAAAAAGAATTTTTTTTCTACAAGGTATTGCGGATTCGAATGAAAATTTTCATTTTTGAGCAAAAAATCACATGATTAATGGTTTATAAAAAAGTTAATAACCAATCGCAAATTCCGTACGCAGTTCCATGGAAAATGCATCTGAGGAGACACGTTCAAAGTTTCAAGTGAATTGGTGCATAATTGTCCGACAAGGGGAGGGGGGGGTGCACCTCCCACCTCCAGAAAGGCGTGTCACCCCTTAATCTAGATTTTTTTAGTACTTCTATAGTAGATTTTTCATTGCTTTACATCAGAAGAAATTTGGTATTTGTTTCATTCAGATCAGTGGACTGCTTGTGGGTGAAACTACAAAACCACCCCTCGACACGCTTTTCTTTGAGGGCAGGGCCGGATTTATACTTTTCTTAACTATAGGCCACTTGACTTTGTACCGTCCCTCCTATCTTAATTACTTGTATTTACCTAGGCCTTATTAGGTGCCTCTATAATCCGCCGCCCCCTAAAGTCTGCCGCTCCTAGGCAACTAATGCCTATGCGGCCTATTGGCAAATCCAAGACTGTTGAGGGGTGGATCTTTCATCGTTGTACATTAGAAGAATTTTGGTTGTTGTTTCATTCAGATTGGTGGACCGCTTTTGGGTGGAACTACAAAACCACCCGTCGACACGCTTCTACCCCCCCCCCCCTTTAAACCGCTTTTCCGCAGATAAAAAATACTTGTCTAATAGTTTTCAATGCTTTATCACATATATGAGTTTTAACAAAATCGTAGGCGGACACTTGAGTGATGTTCCTTGTGAGTTACGTTTCCGGCCTGTTAAAAAGAATGGTTTCCAGAAAAACAATTTAAAGTTGGAACTACAATTGAGCAAAAGGAATTTCCAATTCACCTTTAATTTGCAATGCTAGCACCATACATTTGGCCTTTAAAATTAACATTGTCCCCTCCCTTTTCTTTTCTGAAAATTGGAAAATCCCCGAGTGGTTTTACCCGTTGAAGTTTTTTTTCGTAGGATTGTGATGCCGTTGGAAATTTACTTTGACGATCCCACAAATGTTGTACACGTGCTGCTCAATAAAGCGCACGTAGAGACAATACCGAGTCTCATCGAGACATTTTTGCAACAGTATATGCTCAACAATTCGCTGAAAAATGATCAAGTTTTTTCATCATACGTGCAAGTACGTGCTGCCGATATGCAGATAGTGCCAACTTTTTGTACACAAGATCATAACTGGAGCATTCTTGCAGACAACTCTGAGAAATTCGAAAAGTTGGTGGTTTTGGGAAAAAGCACCGTGGGAACGGAGAGTCTCGATCATCATCGAATACATCCAAGATGTCCAGGTAAAAAAATAAAAAGCATATGCTTTATTCGTCGTGAAAGATTAATGGTCGCGTACGCGCTGCTTGTGTATGCCATTACCGTTCTCGTACGTATCAGAATCGCCTGCAACAAACAGTGGATGTGTTGAAAAGAGCACCCGTACCGTGGAGCGATACCATCGCTACCCTCGCCAAAATCAGCTGCAATTTCGATCACCCGCTCGTTTCCAAAATTCGCACCGAATGCAACGGCGTCACGGTCAAATTGATTCTCAAAAAGTACGGCTATGCTCATGTGGGATTGTGCACGGTTAGTGTGGCTATGCTCGAGCTATTTGATTGTTATAGATGAATATAAGTTAAAATATGTTTTGACAGAAATTGTTCCGCTACATCATAAAGCAAGATCGAGAAGACATGATCAACGATATTCGCGAGCTCACCAGAACCGACAACTCGATGAAAAAGAAAGCGTATTCCTTCTGCACGAATCATCACTTGAACATAGGGTACGCAAGCATCTCGCGTTTTCTACAGTCCCTCCAACTGTGAACTCCATTTCAATTGAATTTCTTCGCTCCGTTTGACCGGCAGAAACATTGACAGAGCTATGGAAGTGCTCCGATTGGCTGACGACGATATAGTCCAGTACTGTTGCGAACAGATAGTCTTCGCCGTTATCGCCACATTGCGTTTCAAGGTGTCGTCTTATTTTCACGATTTTTACAATTAATCGACAAGACGTTCTCTAAATGTTCTTCTCCAGGAGCGCGACGAACGCTTGGGTCACTACATCGAGGCGTTAGGTACCGTCGAAGCTAAATTACGAGACATACTGAAGCGCCAGGGTGACTCGGCCGTTGACCTAAACGACTCGTTGAAAAATATACCAATTTTAAAACGCATCTATGCGCTCGATAAACATCTCAACATTTGGATAACACAGGACAAATATTTTATGGAAAAGCGGCAAGTCTTGGAAAATTACATCCAGCGGCTGGTGGCCGGTGAGTGGTTCGTTTTCTATCGCAATAGCCGCAAAATTGCAGTGGCATTGAATTGAGAAAATTTACAGACATGAAGGACAAGGACGATTCACTAATGACGTGCTGTGAGAATTTGGAAAAAGCCGCTGCGCTGCTGGACTTGTCGCCGCTCGCGGCTATACTGTCGTTTTACAATCAAACGAGAAACATCGACGTACTCAAGCGCACTGTAACGTGAGAAATTCAGAATCAAATGTGACAATTAATGATTTTAGTGTACACTACCATGAGATTGTTAAGTATGAAATGTCCAATTTTCAGCATCTTAACTTTACCAATTTATTTTCTAATGGTTTCAACTATTGTTGGAATAGTAACGCTGAACCTTGCTGTTAATTCACGCGCAGTTTGATATGTAGCCGCTGCGTTACTTTCGCGACCGAAATCATATTCGAAAATAACGTCATATTTTTACTTATCCATAGTTTACAAAATTGAATCTGCAAAAGGTAATTCGACAGATAATCACAGATCAAAACGTGCGTCTGAACGGCTGATGACGTACCTTCACAATAAAGAAAAAAAATTAACCCAAGCACTGTAAAAGTGAAATGGCAGAGATATCGGGTATCAAACTTGGTACTTGACGTAATCGAACATTTCGTACTTAATGACATAATAAATTTGAATAACATGTTTAGCCGAATGGCTCGTAACGGGATCACGTCCAGCGACGAGAGCCGTCACCTGAATCAGTTATGTACAGCGTGGATAACGAATGCCGATAGAGAGTCGGAAATATCGATGCTGTTGGCACAATTGTGCGTCTCAAATCTCGTTAACTGTGGTTCGTGTTCGTTGTTTGGGTCAACCTTAATCTCAACATTTGACTCAGTAATAATGGCTGATGGGTCGTTTCAGGCGAATACGGCGAGGCCGTGCGTTGCTACAATCGGGTGACCGCGTACACGCAAGCAATCGGCTACGAGAGTAACCACGAATCGCAAGGGCAGCACGGAATAATAGATTTTAACGATCAGAGCTACACTCTCTATACGATCTACAAGGACGCCGCCGTTTCCTCGGGCAACGCGCTGCTTCCCTTGTTCAAGGATACGTTAAAAATTCTACAATTTTACGGAGGTACGATAGCCGATACGCGAAATGATCATTCAATCGCAAACGAGGATTCAATCTTGACAGCCGATCAGACTACGGACGCCGAGGACTCGTGTGACCGACGGGACGAAACGGAATTATTGGTCAGAGGCCTCATGTCGAGGGCAAAGACGATTCACAATGAACACCATGGCTACTCGTTGCTGCTTATCGCGAAGAATTTGCACTATGGCTTGAGCGCGATTCCGCCAGCCGACAATCTCGCTGTGATAACCGAATCCCGAGCAGTACTGTCGTACAGTCTGTACGCGTTGTTGCGAAAAGTCGTGAGCGCGCGATCACTCGACGTGTGTCTCGGCCTCGGCTGCCTCTTCATGCTCACCGAGCAAGAGGCTTTGAAATGGCTCACGGCGGCCAGTCGATCGTTCCAAGGAGATCTCGTTAGACACGGCGAAATAGTCAATTTGGGATACGAATATTTTCGCATCACGCATCTCGATGCCCAACTGTACGTCTTTGAACGTCAAAAACTGTTGCACCGATGGGGTCGGAGGTTAACAGAGTACGGGGTCTCCTACAAAGGTAAGGCTTAGGCTATTGGTTGGAATTGCTCAGGTTCGCAGGAATGCAGGCATACATTTTTACGCTGCTACGCAGAGATGATCGCCAGTGACATGGTGCAGAAACGCGATATCCTGGAAAGAGTCATGCACTCCAAGAAACCGAATTTAATTCAACTGCTCGAAGACTTTTGTGATGATTTTGGCTTCAATAAGGACGACTGCTTCTTACTCTGCCTGCGAGTATTCCTCAACAGCTGGCAACCGCGACTCAACCTGACAACTGTAAACGGCAGAAAAGGTAGTCTCATTTTCGACAGCGTCCTAGCAATGTCCACTAAATTGTGCCTTTTTTTAGAATTGGCGATCGAGGAGAGCGATGTCCGCGATTTGCAAACCGGTTGCAAGCAAGTTGCAGCGAAAATCAAGGACAAAGCTGCGCTGAAACGATATCTCACTTTGATGTCGCCCGAGGTACCGTACTTAATCCTTTCACTCCGCGTTAAAAAGACATCAGTTTCATCAACTTTATTTTTTAACATGATATAATGTCATTCGAACAAACAAAATGTTACTAATAATGTAGCAAAGTGTGGTATTCCCGGAAATAATTCTTTATCATTTAAGTATAGAAGTCCAATTTGTTCTTCTAATTCTGTGTCAGAATCCATTTTCTAAACTCGATTCGAATTTTACAAAGAATTTTGGGCAACAAAATTTCTGGTCTGCTAGGGGCTATTTAACGTCTTATTTTGTTCTTCTGTTTCCCAAGTTTACCGCTAAATTACGTGATTTGGGGTCAAACGCATATGCGTTTCTCAGAGCGAGATAGTTAACCATCCGCTTACATACTGGGTCATTTTGACTCGGACGAATCTTTCATAAAATGCCCAATTTTCCAAAAATGCAAATTTTCAATCTTTTTTTACAACAATTGAACTTTATATTTCCTGAATTTCAATTCTGCAGGAATATTATGAAGTGTTGAAAGTATATTTATGGTTTAGTAAAACTGAAAACCGACCGAAAGGTCGTCATGCCAGGTTGATGAAATACCATCCGGGTCAAATTGACCCGATGTGCCAAAATCGTCGTTAGCGATAAGTGTGTTAACGGAAGGTTAATACTCTCGCAGTTCTCCGTCTTCCCGTGTACGTTCAAATGCCGGCTTCTTTCCAGATCAATTTCTATCACTACGAAGTTTTTCTAACGATGCTCGAACTCATAGGCGAAAAAAACGTCGAGCGAATCGAACACTTTTGCTTTCTGCGAAATTACACGCGTTGCGGGTAAGTTTACCGACGGGACAAGTACTCGTATAGCACGACGTGAACTGTGAATTATATGCAAGCGTGTACCGACATACAGACGACCGACGGAATTCGAACGGGAGGCGTGGGCGAATCTCTGTCACGACAACAGCCCGATACCACCGATAGCCCAATGGCGATTGCCGTTTTTACCCAAAGTTGACCAGTTCAAACTCATCAGTAGGTACCGCCAGAGTTTCTCAACCAAAATGCACACCCATCGAGAATTTTTCTTAACCGCAACCACGATTCTCCTCAGCTCCCGAGTTGAACCTGAAAACGTACGAAAAGTGGTTGAGCATAGCTCCGACGTTGAAGATCCAATCGCACGTTGTTTGTACACTGGCGATCAAAGGCTCGGTCACGGAAGCTTGGGACAATTACGTAACGGACGAAAATCGTTGCCAAGTATGGTCTCTCCATCCGCGCGACAGCGGCTTGCTGAAGGACATAAAAAAATGTATAAAATGCATGGGCGGGACGGAAGGTTTGTATTACGGTACGGCAGCTTTGTACTTCGTTGTGAATCATACGCCGCCGGGTGCCGATCAAGTGGCTGCGGCTCAAGAGTGTTTCGCGCTGGCTCAACTCTGGGAACAGCGCTCCGGTGCATCCGACGACGATGAGACTCGCGAGACAATGATCTCGGTAGCTATACATCGATGAATTTTATTTCTTCGTAACGTCACATCGCACGGACTCGACGAAAAAAAAAAACCTTTTTTCCGCAGAAAGTAAGGGACAAGTATTTGCGACTGACGTCGAAACACATCCTCCACACTCATGGGGTTGGGGATGACAAATACACGCGTCTCATAGGCCATCCGGAAAAATTAATACGCGAGCTCTACAACGACGAGAGCATACCTGAAAGGTGGAAGGGTCCTGTACAGCACAGGCCGGACGTGAATTCGGCCGCGGAGGCTCTTGGACGCCTCTTTTCCATCAACATGACGAAGATGCGTTACGACTTTTTGCTTGAATGGTTGCGCTCGGATAGTTGGGCGGACAGGCACGACGAAAGCATGACTATGGGATTCAGCGATGCTATGAAAAATAGCGAGGACAATCCAACGGAAGAGGACAACCTACTGCGGTAAAGACACACTCTCTCGTTCGGTAATGTTGCGACTACCTGCTGTTGCGCGGATTCTCCGTTCACACGACTGTTCCATTTCTTTCAGAGCCTGTTATATCCTCCAATCCGGAGACACTCTGTTGCACGCCCAATTTTTGATAGACATTGGTTTCGAAAGCGAAAAAGAGGACGGATACGGAGCGGGTATGCGCTTTCGTTCTCTACGCGTACTCCAATCGATCGTGGATGAGAATACGTTGCAAGATCTCACGAAACACGACGCTGCTAGTTTTAGGTACGCCCTTTGTATTAAGCACCGCCGGTTGGCTACCAAATTGACCAGATTATCTTTCAGGCAATACACCAAGTCTCTGCAATATCTCAACGAATTGGAACGCCTGGGTCTGGCTTACAGTGTCGCCAGTTTCGAGAGTTGTTCCAAACACAAACTGTCTCAGATTCTTCTCAAAACACAGTTTTATACACCTCGCGCACTCAGCTTGATCGTACAGATTTGCATGGACTATGGTGTTCAGGATCACACGTTATTGGACGCAACGTTGGAACAAATGGTTCGACAGTCGATGGTACGTTGTTTAACTAAACGAAGGAAAGAAATACTTTTTTTCGTGTCTTTCCAAGCAGTTTGTTTTTCTCAGGCAGAGGAATTGGAAAAGTTTCTCCCGGTTATCGGAGCCACGAGTCCCACGATAAGCGGCAACGGCTACACATCCGGATGGCAATTGGTCATTGCGAGTCCATTCGGAAAGCTGGATACCCGCCCGACCCCGAAGCAAATAGCCGATTGCGTCGAATCTTTGAGACTCTTGCACGCTTGTCCGGTCGTATCTAAATTGAAATTTAAAGAAGCGATCGTTCGATGCGTTCACTCCCGTCAGGGCCATTTGGCGGCTGCTCTTCTGCCGTTTCTCAACGACGGAGACAGGGATTACGCGCTGCAGGTGAAAAGTCGATGTACGATCTGTTTGCGCTCGTTTAACGGGAATAACTTGTGTTTGTCGTTTCAGGAAATTACGAGGAATTTTGATCTTGCCGGAGTCATCGAAAACCTGATGGGCCTAACGCCCAAGGGAGTATTGGTGGTGTCGCAGGTACGCGTATGATCCTAGTCGATGTACTGTGCATTCTGGATCGTTATTTTTGCTTATATCATTATCCATTGAAAAATGTTTTTTGCAGTGCGTCACGATGTTGCGGGCTGTTTCGGGAACTGCCGGTAATTACGAAGTGATGTAAATATTGGCAAATACATCTTCAAGCTCAGGGATATTGCTCAAAAACATACGAAATAGCGTTACGTTGAACACTTATCAATAAAAACAGTTTTATGTACACTTTTTTTACAAACTCACTGAGCATCCTCGTCGTTCTCATATTGATCAATGAGCAACGATTTGTCCCGTGAGTATTTGATCCTGATGGCCTCGTTGTCACTCGTGGCCGCCAATACGGTAACCCTGGATACTAGCAGGAAATTGGGATTCTTGGGACTCGGACCACGTATCAGATCGATCGTATCCCCAATATGAACCTTTGCATTGAAAAAGTTTGTCTAGCTGACTGCTCTCAACTTGAGGCGTACTATGTTATAATTGACAGGTTATTTTACCTGCAGGCTCTTCTTCAACACCTTTTGTCCATTGATTCGAATCCTACTTTCGTACAGTGCAATCTCAGCTTTGCTGCAATACGAGAGGAAGCTATCAGTTAGGGCAGGCTGCATCAAGGATAAGCTTGATAGTAGGGAAGAAATGGCTCTTGCAGCTTTTGAAAAAGAATATTCGGGGAATTTGGCTTTCGTCTTACTTGCGTGCCATGCCAAGGGTTGCTTTCACTATCAAGTCTATCCTCATAGAGTTAACTTGCGTGGTGTTGATCTTGGTATTTGAGTCTTCCACTAGATCTTCGTCTTCGTCCTCGCTCTCGTCTTCCTGCACGCACAGGCATAATTGCATTTGCACAAAAAACATTTGCCATGAATATTTGAGACCTCAATTTACCTCTATCCGTTTGCTCTTCTTGCCGGATTTGTACCTTCTACATACGCGTAATAGTGAGAGGTCCTGCGTCAAGATGTGCGAACGACAACGGGAGACGCGAATCTCATCGACGAAACGACCGTCAACCGGAAAGTGCGATTTTATCGCAGAAAAGTACATCGTTCTCGCGCGCAAATATGTTAGCGAACGCGATACTCTGGCTGCAACGAGCCACGATATCCGCACGACTGACATTTTTCAAATTTGCGCTTGATACCGAGTGAAATTTGCTCGGGGAACACGTTACGTTGATGAGACTCACGATCTTACTGATCGGGAACGGACTCTGATCAATGAACATCGAGTTCCTTAGAAGTGTACATTATAACGGGGCTGGTGAAGCTTTCCGCTCACAAATAGATGGCGCTACCGTCGAATCCTCGTGTACAGCCTTTATTCGATAAGAGAAACTAAAGAATTTAAAAAACAGGGTAAAAAGGTTTAATTATTTGGGGTACCTGCTCACCGGGCAATCCAACTCAATGAGCTAGCTAATACTCCAGCAAAAGAAGGTATCATTTCAGGATACTCAACTATTATAATTCCGAATGCAGACTTTAATGCTTTTTAGAAGACTCAATGACATGGCAAACACGGCCGGTCGGTAAAGATCCTACGGCCAAGTTTTCTCCTAGACGGATGGCATTTTCGGCAAACGAAGAGAAAGACGTTCTTCGTCATTCAGGAGAGCGGAAGATGTTTCTATTTTCTTTCCGACATATCTGCTGTTACGGAAAACACTGGGAATTTACAAATCAGCTTATTTATTTCGCACTCATGGCCGCTCGGTCGGTGTGACAAATGGCCTCAAGGCGTTACATTATGCGGTTGACCGAACAATAAGACTTTTTTGGGGATTTCTTGTTGACAAAACTAAAAAACAATTAAAATGAGGTTTGGAAGGTTTACACCACATGTGGTGACGTTGACAAAAAAAGTGTTTATAAAAAAATGCAGTTCCGTCGCATGAGACATGTTTGTAGTTAAAAATTGTTAGACGATAATTTCTCATCGCTATATAATACCGCTCTTTCGGACACGACGACCTCTCTAGTTTAAAGACCAATAAAAATGAGAATTTCCCGAATTGTAAGTGGGTCCGCGGGCAGCGCCGTACGTGTCACTCCGCTCGAATTGAACAATCGCTACATATGGCGAGCAGATGCGACGATTTTGAAACTCCTTACAGTTTAAGCCGTATAGTCTTCATTGCCGTAAAGAAATGCATTAAGATCTTGTGAACAAGGTACACGTGCAAAACCGCATGGAATATCCTCGAGGACTATCTGACCAGCATCGTCGCACACTCTAATGAAGGGTTTAACCTCCGCGCTCACTCGGCGCTCAATTCAACCGCGGAAATCTTTTTATTATATGGTGACCATGGAGGCTGGAGTGGGAGGAGTTCAATCTGTGAGTTTCAGAGTGGCAACAAAAATGTGGTCAAACAGGGACGGCGTCACTATCTCTAAGGCCTCGAGGAGTAAGCTAAGTATCGATGTCGTGTAAGAGAGATGAAAGAGCATGGAGGCTAGAGTGGGAGGAGTCCGAACACTTATGGAGAGACCATGGAGCCTAGATACCAGGAGGTTCAGCGGCAATGCAAAGGCGCTGAAAAAAGCGTCCCCGAAAACGTCCCGAAGTGATGGCGCTGGGGTGCAGCGCGACCGACATATATAGTAATATATGTTCTTGACGGTGTCCTGTCCTCTTGGCTTCCTTGAGTTGTGATCGAGTGGGACCAGGTAGGCATATTCTGTAACTCGTTATAACTCGGTAACGAGAGCTTTCGTTATCGTTAGCCAGCGCCAGCCAATAAGAGGCTCCTTTTCTTTTTTGATCGTGCATGCAATTGGCTGTCGCTAGCTTACGATAACGAAAACTGTCGCTACAGAGTTATAACGAGTTACAGAATCGCGCTACAGGGCTGTTTTGCGCCCACCAACCGCGTTCGAATGTTTCGTGGCTCCTTTGCAGACTGTATGTTTGGTCATACAAATGTTTTCATATTTCCGTTTTCAACTTTAAAAAATTACGCACGGGAACAAAGAACTGTATTGTTCAATTAAAAAAACTATGCTGCATCTGTTCTTCATGCGTATTAATCACCGTAGCACTTCGACGTAAATTTTATTATACTGTGAATGAGGGTTAAGGAGGTACGGTGATGACCACGCTAGTAAACTAAGAGTCTATTTTTCGCCATAATACCGCTACGTTTTAGACATATGTGTGTGGCCTATATTTCGAGAAATATTTTTTAAGTATTGAATTTCAAGCTACTTATTATTTTTATAATATGAAACCAAACGTAATAATCTACTACTCGACTTCAGTAGTACGCCATATCGTCGACGTTTAGCATCGTTGCATTTTCGATAGCTGTCATCGGTCCCACGCGCTCGGCTTATTATTTTTGGTGGCCGGTAAACATGGAGAATGAAAATAAGTACTGTAGAAGTTTATCAAGAGAGTAACAGGATTGTACCTGAAGTCCAGTTTAGAGACAAAGGTAGATTCTGTCGGACAAGAATTAGAGAGTGAAAAGATGATATTGCGAATGCAAATGAAAAACGTCGCGTTGACGTTAACCTCAATATCCAATGTAAAATCTGTCCGAAGTCAAAACATATTTCATCGATTGTTATGTTATTTTTCCCTTTCCTAATTTTCACAATATTTGCAGATATAAAAACGAACGTTCATTTTATATGACGGTTGTCCATGCTGAATTTACATATAAATGCGTTGTATGCATGTCGCCAGAAAGATTGAGATGCCTTAGCTATACATAAAAGAACTTTGAGTAAATATCGACGAAAGGCCTTTTATAATCGATTAAAAAACGCACGGCTTCACACAACCATATTTTCAATTCGCGTTGCAAATATCCGATAGAAGACTCAAATTTGCGCGGGTATCCGGCGTTGCCACACTTCGAGCAAGATGGCTGCGGTTACGTCACGAGACGTCTCTCTCGCCGAATACTTCGGTTTTTCGCGACTTTATTTCTAAATTTATTGCTTATTTCTGCGGTGAGCTTTCCAATTCAAGTTGCCTTATTGATCACAACGAACCAAAGAACGCAACCGTCAGTTTTTTTTACGCGTGTCTTGGCTCCAAGTAGCACAAAAAAATCGATATATGAGAGGACAGGCACATTTTGTCGTCTACGTGTGACTAATTGACCAACTTTAACAATTAATAACTCGGAAACTGTACGGTAAATCTCGTTGAAACTCTGCATACGCATGGACGAAGCTCTCGACAATGTTATTTAAAAAAATCGGGCTTTTATCTTGGACTCGCTCGAATCACCGTACCTTCTTAAGTACATCAGCTGTGATCTGTCACAGATCGCACCCATGTTTACGTATATCTATATACATATAGGTTGCGGAACACCCCAGCGCCATCCTTTCTCGTTCTCGTTTTGGGGACGAGTTGAAAGGCCTCGCTGAACCTCCTGGTATCTAGGCTCCATGGGAGAGACTTTAAAAAAGTGGCTACCACGGTCTTACATACAGGTCTTGCATCGAAGCTAAATTTTCGTAGTGGGGGTAGGCACGCTTATCGGCTCCACTTGTTGATTCACTAGGCGCCGCTACGCGTCGCCACTAGCAAGATGAAGTACTTTCTCCCTTACCTCTTAAGAGGGAATGAGACCTTATCACGGTCAGTATGGTAGAACAATTATAGATTCCCAAAAATCTCTGGAACGGCTCTTCAGATCCCGTCGAAACTTTGCCAAACGACGTCAAATACATAGACGAATACCTGTCTGCCCTTCAAGTTTTCTGAATTTGAGAAAAAAAACTAAATTGGCTTATGATAAGCCAATCTACATTTTTTTCTCAAATTCAGAAAGTTTGAGGGGTTGACAGCTATTCGTCTATGTATTTGACGTCGTTTGGCAAAGTTTCGACGGGATCTGAAGAGCCGTTCCAGAGATTTTTGGGAATCTATAATTGTTCTACCATACCGACCGCGATAAGGTGTCATTCCCTCTTAACGGCGAACAGTTCGGAGGTGTTTACGTCTGTTTTTGTGGCGCGATCGTCGAAATAACCTTTATTTGCGACCATATACCAGGAGGTTCTACGCGATTTACCGTGATTCATTTTTTCATCGTGTTTTTGCGCATAAGTGTGAATTTTTTTGAAAGTGTTTTCGAAAAAATGCGAAATGGTTAACGGGTCGTCCATTAATAACGTGAGGCTCAAATAGGGGGGCGGGGGTTTGGATAACATCACGATTGATCATGCTATGGGGGGGGGGGGGGGCTGTTGTGACTTATCACGTGTATTTTTTTGTGTAACTGCGCGGACAATGTCATTTAAATATACTGACAATATATATTATTTCGTTTTTCATAATAAAATACCTCACTCTCTATGGCTTGTGTCGGACGTTTCATAACAAAAAATACACGTGATATTGGACGGGCTGGGGGGGGGGGGCTCAAAAAGTGGCCTATAAAAACCTCACGTGATTAATGGACGACCCCTAAGGGTTGCGCGGTTCGCAATTGTAAAACGGGGTACGAAAATTGTAAGCGGAAATGCTCCGTGTTTCGCGTGCCCAGAAACGTCGAACGATACAAAAAATGGCCCGATGCTATTCCGGGACTGAGTCTCAGTACGTGTGTGAAAAACATTTCGATGAACGATGTATTGTAAGACATTGGAGAAAAAAGGATGTAAATGGTCGTATTATCGCTTTTTAGTGGTTTCGTATATTATGCAGTTTACACGACAGTACGGTACATTAAGTTAGGGCAAACGGTGCATGCACTGCGGCCAGGAGGGAAAAGGACAGAAGAGCTACTTCTCTCTTCGTTGCACTACACCAGGAAGACTAGAGGTAAGGAGTACGAATGCCGTGTCGTCGAAACGTCCGCAAAAGTGAGGTCGAGAAGGGCGGTGCTGCTCTCCTGCCGCACCGAAGTAAAGTCAGCAACAAACCAGTGCCGTAGGATACGCTTCCGCATATGGAGCGATAATTTGATCAAATGAATTGTTAAAGCAGTGCCGTACGATATGCAAAAAGCACCCTTTGCCACTTCATATGGAGCGATCATTTCATCAAATTAGTTGTTCAACCAGTTGGTGAAGGCAATTTCTATATAGATAGACAGAATTCTTATATATAGATTGTTTTGGAGAATACCGAAATACAGAAATTAAGTCAGTTTTTTTGTTGCGGAAGCAGTAACAAACAAAATTTATTTATAGACACAAGGAAATTCATAAGAAATTTGCATCCAGACAAAAACTTTACAGATTATCACCATATTTACACATTGTGACACGCTGTACAGATAAAGAATAATAACGACAAACAGAAATAAAGTCAGTTTTTTTCCTCGCGGAAACCGTAACAAACAAAATTTATTTATAGACACAAGAAAATTCATAAGAAGTTTTAATCCAGACAAAAGTTTTTCAAATTATCACATCTCATATTTACACATTATGATACGCTGTACAGATAAAGAATAATAACGAAATACAGACATTAAGTCAATGTTTTTTTTTCGTTGCGGAAACAGTAAAAACATAGATACAAGAAAATTCACAAGAATTTTGAATTCAAACAAAAGATTTACAAGTTATCACACATCATATTTGCACATTATGACACGCTGTACAGATAAATCGATATTTCAATTTTGACTTTTTCCTATTGTCTTTCGTTTTAATTTTTCTTGGGTGATTATTTTCGTTGACCGATCGCGCTAGAAAATGTCCTTTCATGACGAGATAATAGTTTATCACTCTCTTCGTGAGCTCTTCATTGTGTGCTTGGCATCCCACGTACTCTAAATTTTTCATGTCCGAAACTTTGTCGAGAACTTGATGGAGAGTGTTGATTTTAACGGCAGTTCTCGATCGATCGCTGCACTCCAAGTTTGTCTCGCGTTCGGGCACTGAAAGCAACAATTCAAACAATATTACAAGCTTTTATTTAACTTGACTTTCTATGAAAATGGCAAATTGATATTTCACCTACTCACCCACTCACTTCCCATTTTCACGCCTCGAAAATAAACATTTTATTTATTTTTGAGGCATGAGACCAAACGTGCAATATACGGAAAAAATCCATATATTGCACGTTTTGTCTCATCGACGGGACACTTGCTCCATATCTCGCGTTTGTGATAATTTTTTTTCACTTTTCTCGCGTTTGTGATAATTTTTTAATCTCACTCGGTACGATAATGATTCGATAAAACGAAACCATTCTTTGTATGAATGTAAGTACTATTTTTCTTACCTACGATTGATTGTTTTCGCCGCAGATCACTAAATATATTTTATACCGAGACAATTATTTTTTTTTACATTTAACACAATTCGCAAAATTGGTTAACCCGAACCCGCTTTATGCCAACACGAACGACGAGCGGGAATCATCGATGATACATGACGTCGGTTATGTTCTTGTCGCTTAGTTCACTTCGGTGCGGTCATACACTAGCGACGCATGCCGTGAAAACACTAACTACTAAAATCCACAGTTTCACGGACTCTTGGATCGGGCTTGCCAAAGGCGTTTGTACTCCTTACCTCTAGCCTTCCTGCACTACACTTTCTCTTGCCGTCACGCACCAAACGGCATAAATCGGAATAAAAAACAGAGCCGCAAAGGGTGCCTACCCCCACTACCGCCGTTGTCAGACGTGTATGTGAGCCATGATGGCTACAAAAATGTGGTCAAACAGGGATGGCGCCACTATAGCTAAGACCTCGAGAAGTGAGCTGCGTGTGACAGAGACGGAACAAATAAATAATGAGAAGTGAGCTGTGTATGAGGCAGAATAATACTTGAGAAGTGCGTCCGAGATGTAAAATACTTGCTGCGTGCGAGAGAGACATAAAATGATATATACCAGAGAGATCTCTGTAAATGCGTAAAGATAGAACAATATTTTTAATCTAGCAATACCCAATGAACAATCTGCATTAGTTGCATAATTAACGGTGAAAAAGGTAGAAAATAATAATATTGCAAAACGCAGTGATAGAAAAATATTTTTATTATGACAGTGTTTAATTGTACAACGAATCGTAAAAAATGTCTTAAATAATACTGACGCTTTTTTTTCTTGAATCAATTTTTATTTTCTTAGGTAAATACGACGGTAAATGAATCCCTACTGTCAAAGAACAATGCTTTGCGATCTGTTTATATAAAAACTCGCAAACAGCGAACGATAACGCGATAATTCTTACGATATCGATATTTAACCCAACAACTCATCATGACTTATTTTTTTTACCGTCAAACGCATAACTGGGGTGTATATGCACCCCGTGCTTTTCTTTGTCATTAAACCGGCCCTACGGGAATAGATGGACTTCATCATACCTCAATTTCTTCTTTTTTTATAAGGAAGTAAATAGTGTGCGAGCCATCTGATTTAATTAACATTCCATTAATGAAGAATCCATTTAAAGACCGAAAAACGGTAAAAACCTCATTTTTGCATAAAAATTGGGGTGCGACCGGACCCCAGTCATGAGTTTTAGGGTTAAATAAAAATTAAAAAGTAATTATACACACAAGAAATTGCAATTACTCAGTGCCGTAAGGAATTTAAAAAATTGTCCTGTATTGCTCTCTTGAACAACGAACGGTGAAAAACGTCTGAAATAATATATTTTTTTATTCTTGAATACATTTTTTACTCAGGTCAATATGATGGTAAATTATTCCTAGTCAAAGAACAATGCTTTGCGATCTGTTTGTATTAAAACTCGCAATCAGCGAATCGGTAACGCGATTATTCTGACGAAACATATATGAATGAAAATAAAAAAAAAATCACACGGAAGAAATTGCAATTACTCATTGAGGCAAGGAATTCAAAAAATTGTCCATTAGTTATTTTACGATTTGAGAAAAACACAGTAATGACAATGAAGTCGAAGCGATATTGCTTGCTTCAATGTTTTCAAGATAAAAACATGCTTCAATGTTTGAAGATAAAATATCTGTGTCCTCTTGTCAACATCAAGGCTGGTTTGTCTTGAAATTCGGATTTTAACCATTCTCAAATTCAAGAAGCCTATAGGGAAGGAGTCCAATCTTCATATGGTGAATGGGTATAAGAAACGTCCGTAAATTTAATTCAAGAGCGTGGTGTTAAATATGGCCTGTAGGCGTCGTCCGTATCTTTAGTGTATCGAAAATATAGTAATACAGCCAGTGCACAGGGTGAAACTCACTGTTATCGCTGCTTATTGTTGACGCTTGTCAAAAAAAAAACACCTATCGTCCACTAAGATTGTTTGTTTGCGACGGCGACTTTAAAAGAGTATCGGACGTAGGAGTATCGAAAAATTTACTTTTTGATTGCAGATCTAATCTCATATTTTTTTCCAAGTTTTTCTGTTTAGGTTTTAGGTTATACGTGGAACTTATTTTTGAGATCCGCGGACCTCGCGATTATTCAAGGTAACATATTTATTTTTCCCTTCTGGCCGTTATGCACTGACAGAGAAAATAGATCTATGTTCCTGGCTCTGATGATCAGTCTTTGTACCTTCTGAAGCTTTTCTCGAAATCGAGAATTGAAATGAATTTGAAATATAATAAACCCCACCTTTAATGTTTATTTTTGATATTTCAAAATATCTTGAGATTAGTCAATTCAATACATGTCTGTTTTTATTTCAGAAAGATGGGGAGAACGTGTGTAGTGCCAGGATGCCACAGTGGCCTTGCCAAAGATAACGGACAGCAAAAAAGATTGGGGCTGCACCGCTGTATTCTGTTTTCCATCCCGAAGGTAACACAATTATTGCAATATTATGTTATATATTATACAAGGTAACAAAATATTTACAGTACAGCACTGTCCATACACTTCTAGAGTTTTTGTAACCCCGGATGTTTCGTAGCCACGTAAAATATTTTCCAATGCTCACGTACGACTTGTAAGACATATTGCTATTGTTTTCATCTCTTGTAGCAGGTAATTGAATGCTGATAACAATCAAACACTATATATGATACAGATTCTTAAAAAATGAAATACACATCATTTTATACGCGTTACTGTGGTCTAAGGCCTTAAGGCGTTACCCCCACTTGTAGCGCAAAAAAGGCCTTTTTCATGAGATTTTGAAAAGAAAACTACAAAACTTTTTTAATCGATCAATATACCGTCTTAAAGAAGACATCTTGAAGAACTTTCAGTAATTTTTTTATTGAAAAATATTTCATTGTTTAGTGGCAAATGGCCGTCAATGAAATAATGTTTTCATATACACGGTTTGCGGTGACCAACATTGCGGCGAAGTGGATCATCTGAAAAAAAAATGCGGATGGATTTAGTCAAATATAAGTATAAACTAGTCTTTAATCGAAGGATTTTAAAAAATATTCATTTTTCACAAAATAGCGGACAGTCAAAGTTAATGGTTCGATTTTAACGAAAAAAAAGGCCGTTTTTTGGCTATAAAACGGCCATTTTTTTCGAAAAAAAATGGAACGATTAAAAACTACATTTTTATGTATTAAATAAGCCTGCAAATTTTCAAGAAGATCGGTTCATTAGTGTTCGAGTAATCTTGGTCACCGACTTCAGAAATGACATTTTGAGAAAAACGCGTTTAAAGTTTTAATTTCAGTTTACACGAAGAAAATATTCTTTTTGTAAACTTACATAGAGTCACCTATTCGGGGTCCATACAGAAGTTCTTCCGCCGACGATGCCGCTTGCAAAACGGAAATTTGGTGTTGCCTGCGTAACATTTTTCCTTCAAGAGTGCTCTCGGCCGCACGTCTCTCTGCCAGTGCAATCCGTGCTTCGTCCATTTTATCAGCGTATTCGTGCGCGTTGTGTCCACAGCTCACTCCGATTGAGTTCAAATAAAATAATAATGATTTTGAACCTTCGTTGAATAGTCCAACGGCAATATAAGCTGCTAAATTTACAACGATTGCTCCACTCGAGACGATTTTTGGGCTGATTTTCCAAATAAGTTGGTTGAAGCCGAAATTCCAAATAAGTTGGTTGAAGCTGAAATATTTCCATTACATGTTTTGCACTTCACTAAATTTGAAATAGCAGCAAACACAACCCAAAAGTTCAAAATCCGATATTCAATATAAACACTTTGATTCACAGCCATATCAATATTATTTTTCAGTTTCTTCACAGACGTGCTGAAACTTTCAGTTTCCGTTTCGGCCAGGTTGGGGTTAAAAACACCCTTCCTTTTTTTTGGTCGAGATTTCTGTAAATTATCACTGCTTCTTGTTTGTCGCGAACCTTTTTTTCGATCCATTTTTGAATGTAAAATGAATAAAAACTGCGCTTATAATATTATGAACGGCGGAATATACGTCTTACAGAGTCGAACTTTCGAGCTACACTGACGAGTTTAGACCATAACAGACAACGGAAGTACGTTTTTATAAATTCCAGTCTATTATATAAACGTTGTGAATGCCAGGTATACGACCCTTTTCATCGAACAATGCATTGAAGGTCGGAGGGAGGGTCGAGCGCGCCAGACGGCAGACTAGCTGGTCGTTTACGCAACGGATTCATCTCTTTCAACGCTCATATCTCAGTCAATTTTGTTTGGATCGACTTGAAATTTTCAGGACATATTCTCAGATATTTATACTTCAAAAAAATGCAATAAAAAAAATCTATTTTTTCAAAATCGCAAGTGGGGGTAACCCCTTAACGAAGATGTCTGGCACTTCAGATTCTCGGGGTTCTGAAAACAACGATGTTCTTCGCAACACTTTGCATCAGGGATAGTATTTTGCTCATTATTTTCTTTATTATTTGTATACATAACTGTAATATTAGTGAGATGTTTAAACATATTCTTTTTACTTTCAGCATGCGAGGCCTACCCAAACAAACACAACCTGTGCATGGTCAACTTGATCGTGGAGGCCAGAAACTGCATACAACGAGAGAAGAAATATGGACATTCTTTGAATGTTCTTAAAATGTTTTCATTTCATTTTTTCCTGCTGATTAGAAAGGTTCCACCGCAAATTATTTCTTCGCACGATGATATATTTTTATGGACGTAATTTTATTAAAGACAAACAAATTAATTATTACATTGAAAAATATATTTTTGCAATGACAAGTGTTGATTGTCCAAATTTTATTTCAGACGCACATCAACCATCAATAAACACATTGACGTCGACAGCTTTTAGGAATTATTACTATTTTTATTTGCCTTATTGTGATTCTTATAACATATATAATCAATAATTAAATTAATTTACCAGTAAACGGAATAACAAAAATTTGGATAAAAAAAAATTCAGTTATAAAAAAACATTATGAGGAGAGAATCGAAAGCAGTACCTCGTGCGGTGCCATAAAGTTTTTTGATATCGTGCGTAAAATTAAACTTAGCAAACAAACGCATCTCAGTAATAGTTAGATTGTATACTTTGGACTGTTGTTATCAGCATGTTTAAGTCTTAATATTATTTTAATAAATGTAAAATGTAAAATGATAGCTCATGGTAGCGGTGAGTCTCGTTATGCTGCGGATGATGTACGCTACTGCATAGCGAATCACTGTGTTGATACTTTCGCTGCGGGTGGTAGCATAGCTTTTGCATAGGATACTTCTGTTGTGACTTTGGGGGTGTATCGCTTCAGTTGTCTTTGTCTAATGTCTGTCACTTTATGAACGTTTATATATGAACTTGTAGTATAGGCATCACTTATAATTCACTGGGTGATCTAGGTTATTGCAATATGCACAGCGAAAATACGCGCGGGTCTTGTGATGATGCTCGCTACTGTGTAGCGAACCTCTGTCTTGCTACTGCCGCTGCGGATAGTGCTATAGCTTGTGCAAAGAAAATTTCCTTTGACTTTCGGGCGGATCACTTCAATTCTTTCTATGCGTTGCCGTCTCATTTCTCTCACTTTATGAGCATTTGTATATGACCTTGTAGTATAGGTATCACTTATAATCCACTGGGTGATCTAGGTTATTACAATTTTCACAGCGGAGGAGCTGTTTATCTGATGAGTTATTCAAAGTGCATTTTCCGTTTTCGTGTGCAGCACTACACTTGGCGCAGTAGTATGTGAGGTTGCAATTTACACTCGGATGTTCCAGTCGCTGACATTTTCTACGTCCTTTACACACTATAATCTCGGCCACCTAACCACATTTGAATGGAATTTATATTTACGACGGATATAAATTTCATGGTATTTTTTAGGTGTTTTTTTTTCTTCATAATTAGCCCCGCCGCGTTGCAGCGGGTATTCTGATCGGAACGAACCTAGTGGCGACAAGCGAACTGCCAACTCTCTTCAATAAGCTATCTACCCCCTCCACTGGAGTTTCCAGACCTGTATGTAAGACCGTGGGTCCGACAGTGATGTCCACGTTGCATCCTTCTTTCCCACCAATAACTCCCTTTCGCGAATGGTGATGAGAAAAATCCTTCCACTCTTAATTTTGCACCAATGATAACTTCAATAAAGGCAGAGTGTCACCCTTCTCCCTTTTTGAGGATTTCTCGTCACCAAATACGAATCTTCAGATTAGATATTCTTCTTATACATTAATTTCGCTTGAAAAGTACGCACGGGTATTCGAAAATGTGTTTATTTTAGCAAAATGACATCCTTTTGAATGTCTTTTTCGCTCACAAATCGGCCTCAATTTGTTTATAAACACTAGAATTGTTGATGAATCGTAAAAATCGTGTGTACTTCTTTTGAGAACGTAGCTAAGAAGCTATAATTAGTTACAGTTTTGGGAGCGATCGTCCACACGACGTAATTAAAGCTCTCAATTGAATTCTGCGTGTACTCACAGAGGCATTTTGATAGTGGGTCTTCAGCTGTTAGGTCATTGTATATTTTTTCTACGACGAATGGACTAAA
This sequence comes from Ophion obscuratus, assembly GCA_964007375.1. Lineage (NCBI taxonomy): Eukaryota > Metazoa > Arthropoda > Insecta > Hymenoptera > Ichneumonidae > Ophion > Ophion obscuratus. The sequence goes on along the minus strand of OZ023323.1, from coordinate 10,844,170 downwards.
CACTCCAAAATACTACTTTCACTGTTTAAGCCACGATCGAATATGCAGGTCTGGAAACGGCCAGGATATGGTAGGTACGCTTAGATATACTTTTCTTAACTTTTTCGCCACTACGTGGCATTGCTGTTGAGGGGTGCGTGTGAGACAAGGGCAGAATAGCTTCTGTCTGTCTTGATCGAGGCGCATGCGCCATCGATCTGACCCTCGCATATTTGATGGGGATATGAGTTTTAAAAAACCAAAGGAACAAATAATAATCTTACCCGAAACTAAAATGATTGATAGACACATTTTTACATTTTCCCTGAAAAGTCATGGCTACCAAAATTTTCTGCTATTCACATATTTCTAAGTTTAATCATGAACATTTTCTCTAAACATTTGGTGACCCCCTGTTTTATTGTCGTTACGGAATCTTTAGAATTTCTTACATGTGTAAGTAGTTTATATCTGAGCATTTAGAGTTATTTAGTGTATCAATTATTAGATAGAAATGTGGTGTTATCTCCATAAAGCGTCGTATAACTGAAACGTTTTATAGAGTCGTAATTTTTCGTCAAAAGTTCGGTAACTTGGCTTGTAATTTTACCATTGTATTTCGCACCTCTCTCTCGAGATCAAATTGTAGTACCCCTGCCTTACACCGATATAGCCACACTTTACAGACCGAAAAAAAAGAACCCCGCCGCCGTTGCTACGGCATTTGATTTCGTCATTCTTCTTTCTTGTGCCGAACACGTCACACGTAATCAACGAGAGGAAAAATGGAAAGTTCCAGCGAAGCTGAATCGGAAAGCGGAATTCGGAAGGAAAAGCGATTAGAAGGAAGATTGGAAAAACTGGAGGAAATATTGAATGATCGGGTTAAAAGGAAGAGAAAACATCGCAGTAAGTACAAGGTCTCTTTTCTCCTTCGGTTAGGATTCCTGTCGAGTGCATGGTCGTACATCGCAGGATCGTGGGGACCGCAATGGAGACATGAGAGTCGTTACTCGAGTGGCCGAAACTTAATCTTTGTAAGGTTAAGGTCTCATAGTTCCGTAAGGAACGCCGTCTCTGCAAGACGCGTGGCCGTCAGATACTCGAGAGCGGAGGTACGAGTGAGGTTGAGCCTTCCGAGGCCGTCGAGGATGACTCAATAGTGGTCAGGACAAACCTAATAGGTGAAAAAAGAGATGGAAGAATAATCACAAATCTTGCAGGATTCAAGAAGGAACGAATTGGAGAATAGGACGGAAAGGAATAACGTTCCGCCAGCCGTACAGCCGCCAGCTTTGGGTGAGTTGTCGGACCCTCCTATGCCATCGCTCCCACCCTCGTCCTCGGTGGAAGCTACCGAAGTGTCGGGTACGGAGGCTGCGTTAGATGCAGAAGTACTGCAACTCATCGGGAACCGTATTATACCGGATTGTACACTGGCACTCGTGATCCATTCCGAGTTTTCGATTCGGATTCAGGACATTGTTAAAAAAGGATTACCGGCGGAGGAGAGAAAATCTCTTTTAGAGAAATTTCCCCCACCAGCGAACGCTCTTTTTATGGATCCTCCCAAGCTTAACCCGAAAGTTAAAGCGTGTCTCCAAGAAGCCCTCGTAAAGAGAGACGAACGCATTATTGAAAAACAAGAGCGTACCGGAGCTTGCTTAGCCGGGATGGCAAAGTTGATGTCCACGACCTCCTCACTGAATGGTGACGAGAAGTTAGCACTGATCGAGATTGCGAGGGGCGTAACAAGAATTCTCGCTGATCTTCAACGGGAGGAATCACTCATTAGACGGAGTTTGCTTCTGAAAAATATAGAAGCGTTGCTCCGGGACTCCCTGAGTGCCTCGGATGCAGATTCTTGGTTGTTTGGAGAAGACCTCGCGGAAAGGATCAAGGCGGATAAGGCTTTGGAAATGTCGAGCGCGTACTTGAAACCCAAAACGGCGAAACCACAGACGTCTATTCCAAAAAACGAGAAGGGCCCGCAGCGTCGACCAGCATACAAGACAAAGAGCAGGGGGCGTGGAGCGGGCAGAAATTATCTCGATCAGGGACCCATCCCCGCTCATCCGGAACGACACGTCACTCCTCGCAGAGGATGTTATCGTCGAATCGGAGGAGGAAATGATTGATTCTGTAAGCTTTCCTGCCGGGCGTTTAAAATTATTCAGAAATTCTTGGACAAAAATTACCGCTTTTGGATTGATGGATATCGCATCCCGTTCTCAAAGCGGGTAATGCAACGCGGGCCACGTACGGAACAGAAATTGTCTAAACAAGAAATAGAATTGATGACAGATCAGATCGATGAGCTTAAAGGGAAAGGAGTGATTAAGGAGGTATCTGAGTGCAAGGGCCAGTTCCTATCAAGTGTTTTTCTTGTACCAAAGTCGAGTGGAGGTCACAGACTAGTGTAAAATTTGAAGAACCTTAACGAGTTCGTTAACACGCAGCATTTTAAACTCGAGGATGGGAAGACTGTTCAAAACATGCTGAGCCCGGGTTATTTTATGGCCTCTTTAGACATTCAGGACGCGTATTGTTTAATCGCAATTAATGAGAGGGACAAGAAATATTTCAGATTTAGGTTCCAAGGAAAGTTATACCAATTTGAGTGCATCCCTTTCGGGCTTAATACGGCGTCATATGTGTTTACCAAGTTGATGAAGCCAGTCATGGCTTTTTTAAGAGCGAAAGGTCTGATGTCTGTCATCTATTTGGACGATATATTGATGCTCGGAAGTAATTTAGAGACCTGTCTCGAAAATGTGCAGCAGCCTTGTTAGAAAGCTTGGGGTTTCTAATTAACACGAAGAAAAGTGTGTTGATACTATCAACTAGATGTACCTTTTTGGGTCTGTTGTATGATCCTGAACTCATGTCAGTGGAACTCCCGTTAACTAAAATAGAAAAGGTTGGGGCTCTAATCGAAAAAGTTAGGAAAATGAGGCGGTGCAAAATTCGAGATTTTGTATTTTTTATAGGGACATTGGAGTCTTGCTGCCCGACTCTGCGATATGGGAGAGTTCACATGCGAAAATTCGAGAGAGCAAGATTCTTAGCGCTTAAGCAGAACGGAGAGATCTTCGAGAAAGTAATGGAAATTCCGTCAAACTTTTCGGATGTCTTTGAGTGCTGGTCCCGTAGCATAAATAACGCGTGAAATCACATAACAAGTTTTGATCCGAAAGTCGAGATTTTTTCGGGTGCCTCGCTCTCGGGTTGGTAGTTGCCTTGAAGTGTTTCGCCAATGGTTTACGAGATTGCGATATACTTTTGAGAACGGACAATACCACGACAATGGCGTATATAATTAAGAAAGGTGGAGTTCAGTTCCCGAAGTTGAATGAGGATGCTCGAGAAATTTGGGACTGGTGCGAACATCGAAATCCGTGGCTATTTGCGTCGTACGTACGGTCAGAGGACAACAAAGAGGCGGATTTAGAATCGCGCAAGTTAGAACCCGAGACGGAATATTCCTTAGCAATCGAATCGTTTGAGAGGATCGTTGAGAGATTTGGAAGCCCGGAGATTGATATTTTCGCATCTAGAACAAATTGTAAATGCCCCAAGTATATTTCTTGGAAGAAAGATCCCGGAGCCTGGGCGATTGATGCCTTCACAGTGAAATGGGATTTTTTCTTCTATGCGTTCCCTCCTTTTTCTATCATTTTACGCACGCTTCGTAAAATTAGGACAGAACAGGGTGAAGGGATATTGGTGATTCCATACTGACCCGCTCAGCCTTGGTTCCCGATTTTCGAATCTATGCTCAAGACTGATCCTATCCTTTTCAAGCCAGATTTTAATTTATTGCAATCCTTAAACAGGGAACCCCATCCACTATTGAAGACTCTTACCCTGGCGGCAGGACTCTTGTCAAGCAAGCACTGAGGTCTAGGGCAGTGCCTGAGAGTAGTTTAGACATTCTCATGGCATCATTGAGCGAGTCATCATTGAAGCAGTATGAGACAGCGCTGAAAAAATGGTGGAGATTCAATCGAAAGGAAAACAAGGATTCCCTGAAGAGCTCGGTAGAACAGGTGCTGAGACTTCTCACGTTTAAATTTAATAACTTCTCACGTTTGAATTTAATAATAGCTAAGCGAAAACTATTTAATGACCCATAAGAAGTTATGGGTCATTAAATAGTTTTCGCTTAGCTATTGCTCTTCTATATGGTCTGGGGCTGGGTATAGACCTGAGAGCAAGTAGACCCTGTCGCTTATTGATATTCAGAATATTATGTCATGAGGGGATAAGCTGGAGATTAAAACCGTAGAGAGAATTAAGACTTCCGCAGTGAACAGAGCGCAACCGCTCTTAGTTCTCCCCTTTTTTAAGGAAGATCCGTTAATTTGCCCTGCGAGTGCTATTAATGTTTATTTGGAGAAAACTAAAAAACTGAGAGGTAAGGAGAGTCGCCTTCTAGTGTCAACAAAGAAACCACATAAAGCATTTTTAGCAGAGACCTTGAGTCACTGGATAAAAAAGACGTTACAAGATAGTGGTATAGACGTAAGCTATTTTAAGGGGTATAGCACGAGACACGCGGCGACCTCGTCGGCGGAGAAAGGTGGTGTTAGTATTATTCTATCCGAAAGACTGCCGGGTGGTCGGAAAGATCTTTAGTCTTCACTAAATTTCCTAAGAGGGAGATTTTAACGGATCGGAGAGAATTTGCTTTAACAATCTTAAGCTCAAAGTAAATATAAGAAAGATATTTTGTTAAGAGGTAATAACCCTCGTAAGCGTATGTTGATACGTTGATACGTTAATACCCTATCGTTGATTGATAATAAAGAAGTTCGGAGAAACATTTCACTTCTTGTGAGTCGAGATAGTCGTAACCAACGTTAAACAGCTACAATTTGATCTCGAGGAAGAGGCGCGAAATACAATTAAATGATTGAACGAACTTACCTGTAAGTGAAGTTCTATCATAATTGTATGGAGCGCCTCTTCCGAGAGATCAACTCCCACCCTAATAAACACATCCCCTTATCTTACATCTAGTTCAAATGAAGATTCCCTATGGGTTACGATCACGGTCTTACATGCAGGTCTGGAAACGAAGCCAGATTTCAATGGAGTCGTGAGGCAGCGTTACGAGCTTCACTTTTCATTCCGCTCGCCGCCACCGCCGTCGTTACTATCGGTTGTTTTTTTCCTTCCACCCACGGTCTTCTGTGATCTCTCCCTTCGCCCCCTGCCTTGTCTTAGACCGTGCCCCGTGCCATATATTACTCCATTGTTTATTACAACGTTCTCGATAACCTCTGTTCGCGTCAGCGAGCATTTGTAGTTTGAAAAATATTCATAAAGCTGGCGAAGTTGGACCGTTGTTTCAGGTCTTTTTAAACTGACGACCCAATAAAGGTATTTGTATATTCAACATTCCATGTGTTGCGTATTTTTTTTCCTTCCGTCATCGAAAGAAATTCGTAATAAAATTCGAATAAAAATCCATTTCACTCGAAAAAGGTAAGTAGTTTTATTTATTTTTAAAATTTTTATATTGATCTTCTTCCAGCCATACAGGATCTTCCCCTTTTTACAAGCCCCACTTCTATTCGTTTCCACAATCCCCCGTCCTTGTTCCACAATTCTTTCTCGTCTACCTCTATTCCCCCTTCGCCCCCCACGAAAAAGGTAATGTGCATTTCGGATCATCGAGAAGAGTGAGAGAGACGGACGGAACCTGTTCTGTCCTTGCACACGTACACGCCCATAGCAATGCCACGTAGTGGCAAAAATTGGAAATGAACGTGGGTTCGTTAACAGTGCCTACCTACACCACGGTCGTTTCAAGACCTGTATGTAAGACCGTGGTTACGACACAACTTTGAAATAATGACGAAATCAAATGCCGTAGCAGCAGTGGCGGGGTTCCTTTTTTTCGGTCTGTAACAGGGAGACTAGAGTAAAGGAGTGGACACTGTGTGCTAGCGATTTGGCTCCAAAATCAAGGAAAATAAGAGTTGTAGGTGGCGTTGCAATCGGCTTTCCCTTATATATAGATATACTCTCTTGCTTAACTTTCCGTCGGCTACTTATACATGGTTGTCTGTGGATTGAATCCATGCTCGAAAATAAAGTATTATATGATGTGTAAAAAAATTATAAATAAAAACTCACATTTTAAATAAGTTTTGTGTATAGTTATTAATGTTTTATAAGAGACAATGTTAAATGTGTATAATTTGAGAACGAAATATTTATTGAATCGTTCGGATTATTACATAGGCAAAGTAACAATGGGTGTAATTGTGATAACTTATTATTTGAAAAATTACGCTCGTACAATCGAATATTTGTGATTATTATTATTACTTATTGTGAGAGTCATTTATGACACCAAAATGCGCCTTGTTAACAGTACAGATTGTTTATTTAATTCATTCGCAGTGAACCATATTTAAATTTATTATTCAAAATTATATTGATTACTTTTCATTGTAATACTTCTGTCTGCCGTTGTTAATCGCACGCGTGAACGCTTCCAGCATCGCTCTTAACATTATTGGAACAATAAAAATGGAAAACATTGCAAATCCTCCAGTATGTCATGCATTGAAGCTCAATCTGACTCTGTGCATTTTTTTCAGCGATGCAACAATCTTATATTTTTCATTCTCATTATCTCACTTTCTACAACCAGAGTTCAGCACATTAGCTCCGTCAACTACGAAACACGAATCATTTTTGTGTTTTATAATAAACGAAAAATATAACTGAACGCTCGCGAAGAGAAAAAAAAACTAAATGTTAGTATAGTACATGTTTGCAAATATCATGCAATACCAAAAAAAAATGCAAACCTCGATTTTGACAACTTTCCTCTAATGCGCATGCCTAGAACCTTTAGCTACAAGTATTACTATACATCGGGAAATTGCGGTCGCAGCGCCCCTTGCGGTCACTTAAAAGTCAGGATTTTGGGGTCGTCTTTCGCTGCTTATCTCCTATGGAGTGTCCACACCTTTACTCTAGCTCCCTGGTCTGTAAAGTGTGGCTATATCGGTGTGAGGCAGGGGTACTACAATTTGATCTCTTGGAAGAGGCGCTCCATACAATTATGATAGAGCTTTACTTACAGGTAAGTTCGTTTAATCATTTAAGTATACGGAGATGTTTTTTCTAACCTCCATCTGCACAGGGTTCTTCCCCCTTAATACATTCCTCATATTCCACTCTATATCCCCACCTTGCGGCCGCAGCCGACTTCCTCCTCTGTATTGCATTGACCATGACATTTCTGACATGGGTATAGGGACACTGCGGATAACCTATACTAATACAGACGGTCCCGAGTTCGCTTCCCAGTCTCGGAGCTATTCGCGTTTCGTCAAGAAATAAATCACAGGCTACATTCATACACACACGACACACACGCGTACCGATCCGTGAGCGCGACATCCGTGTAGAACTGGAGCTACGTCCGCTCGTGTTTTTATTTTTCTCCAAAACTACGAGACGGCGATTCGAACCCGCGACCTCCTGACGTGCTGATTTCAGAGGCAAGCACTAGACCAGCACATCGGTCTTATACGGAGATGTATTTTTACTTGTTTATAGACGAAAATCAATTAATTGTTAAATATTGGAGCTTGTGAAGGCCGTGGGTGGGGGATACCCTCCGATAGCAGCGACGCATGTGGCGGCGAGCGGAATAAAAGTGGATTCACGGCTCCATTGAAATCTGGCTTCGTTTCCAGACCTGTATGTAAGACCGTGGTCTAGGCTATTTTCTGCGTTTCGGAGCGGTCGGAGGCGCTTCGGAAAAGGAGCTGTAAACAGGTTTAATTTTTTGCATGTTATTCCTTTTGTATTCCGATATTGTTACGTTCATACATCAGATAAACCAATTGTAAATAAAAAGACTAAAAAATTTGTTCAACTTAGATATAACGTCTTAAGGAAGTGGAACTCGGTGTTCCATCGCACGAACTAATGACAAAAATACTATATAAGTACGATTATCAACACAAACGGCCATGGATTTTTGACTATAAACTTTCCAGAAGAGCTGTTAGTTCGTCCAATAGATTAAGAAGCGATCGTTCGTCTTCAACACAGAGCCTGAACATATTTAATATTGTCACAGGTGCTTTTGGCCGTCGCCTCCATTTTTTACTCCTCTCCAGGGCACAGTGTATTGCAAATCGCCCAATATATCTGTCGCAGTAATCTCTTTATTTAAGTGATATACATGTAATGTATGAAATGTGTTTACTTTTAATTCCAAGATCGATGTACAGACCGTATCGGTTTACTAATCCTAAAGGCTTTTTTTCATATCAATAATTTAAAAAAAAACAGCCTTTTCGGGGGAATTTCCCGTGCCAAAGCGATACGTGCAGCGCCAACGAGAACGCCCCAGCCAGGAAGACTACAGGTAAGGAGTACGAACGCCGTGTCGTCGAAACGTCCGCAAAAGTGAGGACGAGAAGGGCGGCGCTGCTCTCCTACCGCACCGAAGTAAAGTCAGCAACAAACCAGTGCCGTAAGATACGCTCCCTCATATGGAGCGATAATTTGATCAAATTAATTGTAAAGGCAGTGCCGTACGACATGCAAAAAGCACCCTTTGCCACTTCGTATGGAGCGATCATTTCATCAAATTAGTTGTTCAACCAGTTGGTGAAGGCAATTTCTATATAGATAGACAGAATTCTTATATATAGATTGTTTTGGAGAATACCGAAATACAGAAATTAAGTCAGTTTTTTTGTTGCGGAAGCAGTAACAAACAAAATTTATTTATAGACACAAGGAAATTCATAAGAAATTTGCATCCAGACAAAAAATTTACAGAGTATCACCATATTTACAAATTGTGACACGCTGTACAGATAAAGAATAATAACGACAAACAGAAATAAAGTCAGTTTTTTTTCCTCGCAGAAACCGTAACGAACAAAACTTATTTATAGACACAAGAAAATTCATAAGAAATTTTAATCCAGACAAAATTTTTTTAAATGATCACATCTCATATTTACACATTATGATACGCTGTACAGATAAAGAATAATAACGAAATACAGATATTAAGTCAATGTTTTTTTTTTCGTTGCGGAAGCAGTAAAAATATAGTTCTTGTGTCTATATTTTTACTGATTTATAAGAATTTTGAATTCAAACAAAAGATTTACAAATTATCACACATCATATTTGCATATTATGACACGCTGTACAGATAAATCGATCTTACAGTTTTGATTTCTTGCTATTGTCTTTCGTGTTAATTTTCCTTGCGTGATTATTCTCGTTGACCGATCGCGCTAGAAAATATCTACTCCATATCTCGCGTTTGTGATCATTTTTATTTCACTCGGTACGATAATGGTACGATAAAACGAAAACATTCTTTTTACGAATGTAAGTACTATTTTTGTTACCTACGATTGATTGTTTTCGCCGCAGATCTCTAAATATATTTCATACCGAGACAATTATTATTTTTTTACATCTAACACAATTCGCAAAATTGGTTAGCCAGAACACGCTTTATGCCAACACGAACGACGAGCGGGAATCATCGATGACACATGGCGTCGGTTGTGTTCTTATCGCTTAGTTTACTTCGGTGCGGTCATGCACTAGCGACGCACGCCGTGAAAACACTAACTACTAAAATCCACAGTTTCACGGACGCTTTTGGATCGGACTCGCCACAGGCGTTCGTACTCCTTACCTCTAGTCTTCCTGGCCCCAGCGGTCAGGGCACTAGTATCCAAAATGCACTCCGGAATTGAAGCCCGCGCTCATGGAGGCTAGAGTGGAGGAGTCCGATCTCTTATGGAGAGACTTGAAAAAAGTGGCTACAAAAAGTGGACTAACCGGGATGGCGCCACTATCGCTAAAACCTCGAAACACGAGCTGGGTGTGACAGAGACGGAACAAGTAAATAATGAGAAGTGAGCTGTGCATGAGGCAGAATGAAACTTGAGAAGTAGGCTGCGTGCAAGAGAGATGCAAAATGATATATAGCCAGACGCGCGCAAAAGTTACCCCCTCTCTAGCTCTTACGCGCCCATCACACAATCATAGTAATGCGTGTCCGTGAGCGAGCGACGCTCGGACAACTTCGGAAAGAGCCGAGCGCGCCGAAGTTTCCCGACCGCGCCTTCGGCACCTACACCAACCATGGACGCCGAGCTCGTTCATGTGCGGCCAAGCCGAAACGAAGGTTTCGAGGGAAAAAGCAATCTGAGCAAGACTCGCGCGTGACGTTACCCGACGGAACGCGCGAGGCTTTTAGATGATTTCAATGCTTATTTAGCTCTTGATTCTCTGCGTTATTGATGTATACAAAAAAAATGTATCGCGCACCCTGATCGCTCATTTTTTTAGTTCATACGTTAATTTAAATATAATAATAAATCCAAATTACAACTTATTTATCTTCTAAAAATTGTTTACGCTTTACTCACACCCGTCCTTATGCCAAATAAATTATAATTCATAAAAGTAAGCGGAAATATATTTATATTCGTATCATTATATTAATTCTCATACTTTCATCAAGCGACAAAGCATTATCCCCAAAAACAAGCCAATCATTCATCCGGCCGCGAATCGTCAGTACCAGAAAGTGCATATTCTACAAGCGATGAGATGGTCCCGTTGGTAACGTTCCTGGCTTCGGTCCGCAGGGGCGCGGGATCGTTCCCCGCGCTCAGTGCTTTTTTTAAAATTATTATTACCATTAATTCTTATTTGATTAGTTATTTTTATTAGTTATCATTATTATTTTAATTAGTTATATTTTAGTGTCGGAAAATTTATCACGCACTCCAACGGCTTATTTTATTACTTTGTACGTTAATTTTAATGTAATAATAAATCTAAATTACAAGTTATTTATCTTCTAAAAAATTCTTTGCGCTTTACTCACACCCGTCCCTATACCAAATAAATTGTAATTCATAAAAGTAAGCGGAAATCTATTTATATTCGCATTATTATATTCCTTCTCATATACTATCATCAAGCGATAAAGCATTATCCCCAAAAACAAGCCAATCATCGATCCGGCCGCGGATCGTAACTTACGAGAATGAATATAATTATAGTCATATTTATAATACGACTATAAATATATTTCCGCTTACTTTTATGAATTACAATTTATTTGGCATAGGGGCGGGTGTGAGTAAAGGGCAAACAGTTTTTTAGAAGATAAAGAAGTTGTAATTTAGATTTATTATTACATCTAAATTAACGTACAAACTAATCAAATAAGCGGCCGGAGTGCGCGATAAAATTTTCGACACTAAAAGATAACTAATAAAAATAACTAATCAAACAAGAATTAATAGTAATAATAATTTAAAACGCTACCAACGGGACCATCCCATCGCTTGTAGAATATGCACTTTCTGGTAAGTACTGACGATTCGCGGCCGGATGGTTGATTGGCTTGTTTTTGGGGATAATTCTTTATCGCTTGATGAAAGTATGAGAATTAATATAATAATACGAATATAAATATATTTCCGCTTACTTTTATTAATTATAATTTATTTGGCATAAGGACGGGTATGAGTAAAGCGTAAACAATTTTCTAGAAGATAAATAAGTTGTAATTTGGAGTCATAATTATATTTAAATTAACGTATAAACTAAAAAAATAAGCGATCAGGGTGCGCGATACATTGTTTTGTATACATTGATAACGCAGAGAATCAAGAGCTAAATAAGCATTGAAATCATCTAAAAGCCTCGCGCGTTCCGTCGGGTGACGTCACGCGCGAGTCGTGCTTAGATTGCTTTTCCCACGAAACCTTCGTTTCAGCTTGGCCGCACATGAACGAGGTCGGCGTCCATGTGTTGGTGTAGCTGCCGAAGGCGCGGTCGGGAAACTTCGGCGCGCTCGGCTCTTTCCGAAGATGTCCGAGCGTCGCTCGCTCACGGACACGCATTACTATGATTGGGTGATGGGCGCGTAAGAGACTAGAGAGGGGGTAACTTGTGCGCGCGATCTCGCTGCACTGCTTGCTGGGATGCGTATTCGATCCTCTTCCATCTCTCTTACACGACATCGATACTCAGCTTCCGCTCGAGGTTTTAGAGATAGTGGCGCCATCTCGGTTAGTCCACTTTTTGTAGCCACTTTGAAATGCACAGATCGGCCTCCTCCCACTCTAGCCTCCATGCCCGCGCTGGTGGTACTGAGCGGGCTAGCGTGCGTAAGAAAAACACTTCTCTGTCGCCCGCTCGATACCGGCAGCGCTCGGTTCGGTGGCAAAATTCGGAACTTTCGGCTTCATTCTCGCCACGCGCATTTCAGCGATAGAGTACGGAGCGGTCTGTCGAAGATCGTACGATCAAGTGAGATCCCCAGCGAAAGGCCTGAGTTCAGGCCTGTATGCCAAAGATCGTGGTCCCGATGATTCCTCATGTTCGTTGCGTTGTTCGTGTTCAGTGAGGCCCGTGACTGGGTATAGAGTTCACGGGTTTGTGCGCTTCGATTTGACGATCGGCTGGTGCCAGAGGCGGAGATCAACGTGCGAGCAACGGCAGAGGGGTAAAAATTAAGTCTGCAGCGCGTGTTTTTCCCCGGTAACACGTTTTCGAAGCGAATTTTGGAAGAATTGGCGGTATACGTTGAGACAACGTGGATGGCAATCGAAGACGCCGTCACCGGCCAGCCGAGTGTCCCTCGTAAAGTGTTTTGAATCCCGCCCAAGTGCCAGACCCAACTTGATACGCGTCTCCAGACTCTCCTTTCGTTCACGCGCAAAGAACAGCTCAACTCACGGACCGGCTACATCCGGATGGATTTTTTCTCTCTCGAACCCCCCTTTCCTATCTTCGTCTCTGATGGTGCGTGAATGGCGAGTACCAACCTCGTAGTTGAGAGCAAACGAGTGAAAAAGTGCTAGAGGGTTAGAGCGACAGAGACGAAGCGACAACGACGAGAAGGAGGACAACGATAGCAACGGCAACGACGACAATCACGAATTGTCCGAGCCTCGAGAGACCAGGATGACCAGCGAGACGCGAGAGTCCGCGGTCAGCAACGTGGAGACGGAATATCAGGAAATTACTTCCACAGGTTCATGGGCCATTTTATATCAGGTACCAATCATTTTCTCATTCTAATTCATTTCTTTTTGTATATGATTTATTTTGTAATACTCAAAAATGATTTATAATACTTATAAACCTGTAATACTCAAAAACATTAATAATACTCAAGAGCCATTTTATAATGTTCACGAATATTCTATAATACTCAAGAACATTCTGCAATACTCGACAACATTATTTGGAGGCAGTGACAGGAGGGCCCGTGAATAGAATTTTGGATCTTTTACGGAGCTAGCTTTTTCCGTAGGAGCAACTGTAGATGAGCAGATTTTTGTTGTTGTATTTTATTGAGAAACTCCCAAGGCCATGAAATATATTGAACTTCAACCTTGTCAAAAATATACAGGCGCAGAGCCTGGCGTTTTGATTTTGGGCTATGTCCATGGATATATCCAATCTGTTAACACGTGTGGTAAAGTTGCACACACCAAAAGTCTACAAGACATTTGTAGGTTGTCCAGTTAATACTGTTACCTTATTTTTAAAGTTTTGCCTTACATTGGATGCTTTTGCACGTACAATGCTTGATGTTTGGACTTTTTTATCATATCACCTAGCAGTCATGGTTGTTAGGAAGAACATAAACGTAATTACTAAATATTGGCAATGGATTTGGTAAAGTGCGAATATTCTGTAGGGACGAAGACCAGGGCTGTGGCCTGCAAGTACCCAATGGCACAGGAGAAAGTGTAAAGTCCCGTGGTAGTACCCCATCCACTGAGACTCTTTATTCCTCTATAAAATAAAAATTGGTGGCGAAGCATTGATGCTTTGATGCCATTCTTTTTTTGTTAATACCTGAGTATACTTTGTAAAAACACAGCATTTCAATAGAATCCATTTACACTAAAATAGCAAATATATTTTTACTATTCCTTTTTTTGGGATAAAAAAATTAATATTGCAATGGGTCAAAGAATTGAAAGAAACTAAAACCTTGCATAGCCTGTAAACTGTAACAAACGCAGGACGAATCTTTTGTATCCAAGAAAGTTCCACAACAATTTTTCTAAAGGAATTCTTGGGAGGCTCGCAGGGGAGTCATTGCTTGTCTGGACGGAATCCTATTTACCATCAGTAATCCAATTTGCCTTGGTGCTAATTGGCTCCCAACGCACTGCACAAATACGTACATACCCATAAACATGCGTTTGTGCTCCATCGATCATCTATCCTGTTTCATGCAACGACTGCTCCCCCCCCCCCCCCCCCCCCCCCGCCAAATTACTTATCGCGGAATACTTTGGTTAGGAAAAAAACAACCATTTGCCAGCTGGTGTGTTGTCACTACACATACGCGACTATTCGCATGTAGGTAAACGTGTACATTGGAAGCAGAGCTTGGAAACAGTCAACTTCTCCGAAGTTGCGTTCCCACGTCCCACGAATAACGTCAATGCACTAAAAAAAAAGCACACTTTTTAAGTCTGTGCAATTGGGCTCTTCCAGCAAATGCTCTCAACACAGTAAATGAGTCAATGACCCTTTGAGCACAGTTTCTCCTTATCTTTCACGGATCTTTTAAAACTCTTATTTTTCTATCGGTTCCCTGTACAATCTATCTTTCCGAATTTTAACACCAGTCCATTGGCGCAATATCATTATCAAGGTCGAAGCTTACCGTGCTGCGAATATTCGAGCTACCGACACAAACTATATTTAGTAATGTGCAATTAGCTCTGTCTGGTTGCATGGGCGTTGGGAGTCGTGTAATCAACTAATCTGTTGGCTCGCAATTCCAGAAAACAGGCTATCCTATGGTTTTCCTTCATACACTCACCCTCTACGCGATTATGCAATTAATCACACGTTCTTACGTTACACAACAACACGTTCCACGATCTATTGAACGGATAGTAATGTGCTTTCCGCATAAATAATCAATCGGCTAAATAGACCAGATATCTAGGATTCGTTGTTCTTTGTGTTTCAAGTACATACGTAACGAATGTGGGGATTTCGACTACACATGGAACGAATCCAAAAAGCCGCAGAATAGAAATTTAAATAGGTACAGAGATGTCGCACCTTACGATCACACGCGGATCATTCTCAAGAAAGGGCCCTGCGATTATATTAACGCGAATCTTGTAAAGGTAAGTAATTTCAAAATAATTATTAAGCCTGAATTTGCCTGAAATTTTTGTTCGTAGAATTGAACTGAGTCAATTGCAATCTCGAGTGTATTCATTTTCCTTCTATCATCTACTTATGCGCCGTGGTATCCATTAACGTGAAAATGATAATATTTCAGTTGGCACAGGCCCATAGACAATATATTTTGACCCAAGGACCACTGCCAAACACAGCGGGGCACTTTTGGCTAATGGTATGGGAGCAAAATTCCAAAGCTGTAATCATGTTGAACAAAGTCATCGAGAAGGATCAAGTCAAGTGTCATCAGTACTGGCCCCTCGAGGGCTCGTCCGATCACACGATGATGTTTCCCGACGTTGCCATCAAAGTCGAGTACATCAGTAAAACGGAATCGTCCGACTATACGACTAGAACTTTAAGGTGAACACTTACGAAAATTTAAAAAGATGCAACTACATGAAGTTCTAAATTTATACGGGTTCTTAGTTCCTGTCAGCAATTTTGAGCAGAGCATGTGACAGTTTCTCGTCGTTTCGTATGATAGATTCCCCGTATCTTATCGAAGAAATAAAGCGCTCGAGAACTCGGGTCATTAAGAAATCCGACACGCGACCTCTCGCTTTATCTTTCTCCTCTCTCCTCCTGCTCATTTTCTCTTCCACTATTGGTAATCAATTTATCGATTGTTCCGCTCTCAATGGGCGACACATATCAATTACAATACCACGATATCGACTATGCATAATTTGTGTACGAACACTTTGTTCACAGAGGCTGATATTGTTTGGAAAATAATTTTTGAAACGAATTTTTTCTCAGCCGTGTCCATGTGTTTTTAAAAAATATTTCTTCTGTCTCTAAAGATTGACGGACATGGAAAACAAACAGAGTCGAAATATTTTGCATTTTCATTACACGACGTGGCCGGATTTCGGTGTACCGCAGAGCCCTACCGCTTTTTTACGCTTTCTCGTTGATGTGAGACAGTCCGGTGCTCTGGATCAGAAGGTCGGACCACCTGTTGTACACTGTTCGGCTGGTATCGGCCGGTCGGGGACGTTTTGCTTGGTCGACACGTGTCTCGTACTGGTACTAAATTTAATTTTATCAATCAAAATTGTTTTCTATGTGAAAGAAAACGATTTGAGTTTTTTTTTCTTCGACACGTCGTCATCCACCTCCGATTTATCCGATTGTTTTGCAGATCGAGGAGAACGGGTTAAATTCCGTAAACGTACGGGACGTGTTAATGGAAATGAGACGTTTTCGTATGGGTCTCATTCAAACACCGGAACAATTACGTTTCTCGTACGCTGCCATAATCGAGGGGGCGAAACAACTTCCGTCCAACAATGTGGTAACTAATACCAATTCACAGTGGCACACTGCTATTAGCTACATCCCATTGATTTTTCGTCCTCGGATATGCGGCAGTGTCGCTGAATGTTCACTTTTTTTAAATCCCTGATATATCAGAGGAATTCTTTCTCTCTCTCCCTCGCTCTAATAGCACTGTACCGCTGTGTCTCGCTGCGAGAATATCGTTTTTTTTTTGCAACCGTTTTCATCATTTTTACAGAACGTGGATAACGATACAGTGACGAATCATTACGACGTTGTGCACAACATGAGTAATTCGTCCTTGGACGAGGATGAGGAGCCTCCGCCCCTTCCACCGCCCAGAGGCGAGTCGCTCACTCGTAGCTTGATAGCGGATTTAACGCCAAATCCGAGCGAAAATCGTATGTATCGTTATCCTTTGCAACAATGGGGCAAACAGTAGCCCATTGTTGGTAGAAAATTATATAATCAGGTGCCCCGATTAACGAAGAATACGATGTCGCAGACGAATCTGGAGGCCCACCCGATAAACCGTTGCCTCGTGAGCCTCCGACGAATACAGAACCAAACACGAGCCCACCGCCTTCGAACTCAATCCCTAATAATTTACACGAGCAGGGAGCCGACGGTGTCGCAGCGCCGAGTGAATCGCCGGCTGACGGTGACGGGTCTTTCCAGACAATCAGTCCCCCCTCCGGCACAGATGCGTGAGTATTGGTTTTGCCTATTCTGTGGTCTGGCCGGCGAACCTGGCGAATTTATCAAAGGGAACAACGTACAGAACGATCGTACTTGTTATATTTCGACAAATTCTTTACTACACCACGCGTATTGCCTTGAAATGTGCATCGTTGGAATGCAACGAAAATGCCTTTTTTAACTCTTATTTTTATTACTTTACAAAATCTTTTCTTGCAAATTTAAATTCTAGATCTGGAAACGAGCGATTTGAACAATGATTGTGGAACTTTCATTACGAATATTTGTCACCAAAATTACGAGCAATTAAAAAAAAGTTGTTTTCATTGCATTCCAACGACGCAAACTTTAATCTCACCCACGCGTTGAACAATTCGAATACAGAAAACGCGATAACTTTGCCTTCCTCCATTGAATAACATACGAGTTGGTCAAGTTGTTGTAATCTTGCAGTAAGAACGAGTTGCGTCAACGCCATCAGGAGAAGAAGGAGCGTCTCGCTGCGCAGGTTCGCGAGATCAAACGACGACAGGAGCAGTCGGAAGAGTGGCAAAAGCTCAAGAGGTCATTATTGAAGCCTGTTACAATAGGAATAGGTACCGCGATTATCGGTGGAGGCGTTATCGCCCTCTGCGGCTATCTATATCTCCGCGGCTAAGTGAAAATCCGAATTGAACGGTTTTTCACACACTGATCGCTGTTACGTCCCCTCCACCCGTTCCCTCCGAATTAACAGAGAGAGAGAGAGAGAGAGAGAGAGAGAGCAGCAAAGCGGACTAACCGTTTGCTATACAATTACGCAAAACAGCACAATAATAATTCGAGAAATTTGGTAAACGAGTTCTTGGACTGAGAGACTAAAAGTTGCAAGCGATCGTGGAACAGAGAGCGAGTAACTAGAGGGAGGGAGGGCGGTAAAAGTAACGATAGCGGGTAAAGAGAGGGATGCTCTATTTGTATTTTTATATTGTAATTGCCCCCTCCCCCTCCTCGAGACCAGTGTCGTAGGATGCTGAATGAATTTTTTCCTGCTTCAGAAGTGACATTTCGATTGGGTTGAGAGCGAGCGGGCCTTTTTTCGATTATTATATTCTGCAGAATATGCGTTATTTCGCCTGATTATTTAAAAAGAATCGATCAATCAGTATCGGCGCCTCGTTCAACGTTTTTACGAGATCGCCCGAAAGTTATTCAAGACAAAAAAGCCAATGAGCTTGTCTGGGGCGAAACGTAGTCACCCGAGCGCAGCGAAGGGGCGTAAACGGAGGGAAAAAGATTATGTGAACCGTGCGTTAGTCTCGTAATGGAGAAATAACGGAGCAACAAGACTTGTACGTATTAAAAGTATATAATGTCGAACACCGATATTCAGGGTAACAAAAAGCATGGACGTAGTACTAGGACGAAAGAATACCCGTTAGCAAGGATTACACCTGTTGATACCTGGCAATTATTCCTGTTAGAAAGAGAAAGCTAGTGGTAACGATAGGCACCATAGGTTTAAAATAAAAACAAATTATAGAGTGTTTTCGCGGAGCAGGGTTTTTTTGCTATCGAAAAGCACAATTTATCTGAGGGATTAACGCGCAAGAAAGCGTCGTCGGAACAGCGGAGGGCCATAGAAGCGATTTGAACATTTTTGGCAATTGAATTAGGTTTTTTTTTTTATATTAACGCTCTTGCAACACCCATACGACCCGATAACAGAAATGTCATAGTGAGCGACACCCAAAAGCACACACACACACATTCCTGGCAGGCGCCCGTGGTGCGCGTTGCTCCGAAAAAATTCCGATCTGGCGGTGATGCGGTTAATTTGTTTTTTTTTTTACACAAAAGAATTGTCACGTTCGCTCGCACGGATGGAACGTCTGGCTGGATAGCGGGCTCCGAGACTCAGCGTTCCAAAGTGCGTGTAGACTTACCCGGAAAACCGCTAGAAAGACTGAGTACGATAAAAAGAAGAAAAATGGGTTTTTACGAATAGGGGGATTTTTTTAAATAGCTCGAACGGGGGTAAATAATACGGTCTTTACGTATATGAGTTTCGGCTTTTTTATTGCGGTGGTTCCTAATGGTTTACACGAGTCCATTTTTTTTCTCTCGGAGACAGTTTGTCGGAAAAATCGCAATTCGTTTTTAAATCCAATCATGTTTCTCGTAATTTTCGTCCTTCGATCATTGTCAGTCTAAAATCATTCGAAAAATGAAGAAAACAATAACCCAATAGACAAGGTTATTGAAACCCCGTCGTTAAAAGAAAAAAACCGTTTCATCCTGACGCGACAACTTAGCCGGCTGGTTATTCCGGACACGAGTATTCGCGTACAGATGTGTCAAAATGATGATTCGAATGAGCAGTAATTTTTAGGAAAAGGCGGGCAAATACTACACGTAGACATCAAGCGTTTCGTTTTCTTTGCTCTCGACCTTCCACTCTATGGAGATGGTCTCGAAAATATTTTGCTCGATTTCTCGCGAGTAGAGAGGTTTTCACGAGCTGCAAAGTATACGCGGAAAAAGACTCGTCCATTATTTTCGCCGGCAGTCGGCCTTATCGCAATTGTCATTGACGCCGTTGCGACTTGTTCACCTGCCATAAAATGAGTTCGCACGAGACCACTCGCGCGCGGGCGTTTTTTTTTCGTTCGATCTTTCTCTAGAAGACACGGTGCTAATGACCAAGTTCCAAGGTGAGAAGGAAATAAGCATAATAGCGCGAACGAGAGACACGGAGAAAGACAATCGAGAACTCGGTAGAGATTCAGCGAGTGAATGAACACTCGTGAAAAATAAAATGGAAAATAAGCTGGAAAATGAATTATCGTCGAAACACGAAAGAAAAGAGGGAGAAAGAGAGATGCTGCATTCCTTCGCATACTGTATGGTCCATCTTATCAAAGTAATTAATGATTATACACGTTTATAAAAACACTGTTGAACAACTCTTGCCGCAAAGAAACATAGCAAAGTGCCTACGCGTACAAAAGGAAACACACATACCGATCAAAGCGATAACAGAGAGAAAAAAAAGCGATAAAGAAATATTGTGAAAGGCTTGACGGAAAAAAAGAACTGGTAACACCGAAGAGACCGCTGCATTGCCAGTAGTGACGAAAGAAACAGTATTTTTTTCCGTTCTTTTTCTCATTATTCGACAATATTTATTAAATAGCTACACGGTTGAATATTATCTTCTAATAATCGTTTGCAAAGTTAGGGATGGAGCATAAAAAAACGGAGATGATCTTCTCTATCGGTCAATATGATGGTCTCGCGACACGAATAGAGTCGGTAATTAAATCGTATCTATGTAGAATATGTATCCGTACCCCAAAAACTTTTCGTACGAGAGTCCCAATGGAAATCGCATTGAACAATAGAGGGATTACGTGGAAACTTGCCTGTTTAGTAATCTAGAAAACAGCGTTATTTAACGGAACAATTACACCCCTTTTTGCCTCGAAAAGACAACACAATGATAATAATAACCAAAATATTAATAATGATAGTAATCCTCTCTTCTGCTCCCCCAAAACCCTCGAATTGTTGCCATTCACTTGTATGCAGTCGTAGACCCTGTAGAAATATGAAAATTAAGTGATAGAGCAAACAAGGATGGACGAATGAGAGTAGAGAATGGAATGACCGTAATTTTTGCACGTTAATAAAAAAGATCGAAAACGATATTCAACGCGATCTCGTGAGGTATTGTCTCTTCGTAATCCTGCGTTTCGTTTTTATTCGTCGCATCGTTATATATAAATCTATATACAAATATATATTTTGTTGAAGTGCACCCTTCGTACGACATGCACAGACGAAACACGAGCGTCGCAACGTCTGGCTACTCTCTCTAATTTTTGAGTCGTCGTTAGCACCATCTTGTTGTTACGGGCCCACCGTGTACGAGCGCCATCTTGTTTTCTCGACAGGGAATATCGGTCGCACATTTTTTGTATTAGGATAGAAAAGGACGAGAGGCGCTTCGACGTGATTGTCACTTCTCGTCCTACGCGCGCAATGTGATCGATAAACCGAGCGTGCAATATATTATGTAATATATACACTTATATTATATAATATAAAAAAGTATATTGGCGGTTTTACATGGTCATATATTTCCCGTTTATAAGATAAATGTGGCTACAAAGAAAAGAATTTGTTCAACGTCGACGCGTCCATAACCGAGTACAGCGAAATTGGTTGACAGCCTCTGGTGACGATCAAAGATTCACTCGATGCTTCTTAATTATCCGTATCATTTCTTTGTCATTGTTCGCGGTACTGGCGGTGTCGATCAATTCTGAGATTCGGTAGGTTGCACCGAGGCGGCCCAATTATCTCTCTTAGTTGAAAAAAAGTTTTCCCGCGTTGCGTATGAAAATAGGTGAACACGAGTGCGACGTTATGCAAAGCGGATAGCAAAGCGATATTTTATTTGATCGCATGACTAATCAGTGAACAAAAACAATCACTTGCATCAAGCACAATTTTTATAAAGTTCTATAGTCATTTTATTACAGACTGTCGTCGATGACTCTAGGGTGACTGGATCCGTTCGAAATTGAATAAATTCGCAGTAGACGTTGAACATTTTTTTTCATCTTATTGTGCTCTTACATGAGATACATGGCCCCTCAACTGATGATTTATTTCAGATCCAAAAGCGATACTATGGAACCGAGCGATGCCGAAGGGGCCGAATCTGCTATCTAAAACCGCGCGTAGACCCAAGTGTCCGTCTCGAAATGTCAATTACATCCGCCCTCTCGCAACGATAGAAAAATGAAATGCTCCCGTGCCGCTATTTTCACGATTTCAATATATTTTTGGTTGGATGTGTGTTCGTGCGTGTGTACGTATTCATACGCACGGGCACACGTACAGTTTCCAATTGCGAGCCCACGAGGGGGGCTATTTATTCGATCATATGAATTAATAAAACATTTTGTTCAACATATTATGTAAATTTAAAATCCCGTCACCGATACTTTGCGCGATTACTATTCTCTCGTAAAATAACACACACACACACACACACACGTGTGCGTGTGTTTGTTAAACATCGTAAAAAATAGATCACCTGACGATGGAGATGAGCTTGGATCAATTATCCTGTTTTTAGTTCGACATCACTTTGCGTCGTATGAACTTGCGGCTAACTTCGCGACCAACTCGTGATTCTCGACATTGATCACAGTCACTTGTGGAAAAACTGTCATCGTCGTGGTTCTTACAAATGACGATTTTGGCAAGTAAACGCAACGTTGACGGTGTGGCAAGCGTTTTGGATTATGGTGAAGCCGCGCATCTGCTCGACTTTTTTTCTCATCGTCGTTGTTATCTTTGTCAATGCACAATTCGTGGATAGCAGGAAACATCGAAGTTTGCGTCATACACCCGATCGAAAGCAACACGCCAAGATTGCTAATCATCATCACCACCATAATCATCATCATCATCATCAACATCGTCATTTTCCGCTAGCCAAGAAACATTCACGATCGATAAGCCGGAAATCTGCTTTTTCCAAATTGCCCTCATCAAACAGCACTTCATCCATCAAGCGGGAGGCTGAGTCGCCAAATCTTTCAACCCTATGGATTCATACAACGAGCACCGAAATCGACGGAGACAGGATCGATTTCGTTCCTCTTGTCTCGAGGAACGAGGAAGACACCGAGAGGTCTAACCTTGCGAATATCCGTGATAAGATTGCACGAGGCCACTTTATCAACTCGTCGACACCCTCCATTGCCGCGGAAATCATACCGACTGTTGAGAAAATTCACGACGCAACTGATCCGAACAAGATTCGTTCATCGACGGCCGAGAGTATCGCTAACGTACGAGAAACCGAGTCGCACTTGCCCCCGACGGGCTATCGGATGTTGATGAAATCGGAAAACTACTCGTTAACGTCGAATCGCCATACCGATCCAATCTCAAACGCTACGGCCGGCCCGGAGGGGATTCGAGAAAACACGACTGCGAGAATAAGGGAGTTGTCAAACGTCACCACGGACATTATCGAAGCCATCACCGAAACAACAAGAGATCGAGCGAGGAAGAGTCTCTCGAGTCTCTCTGATACTTTGGGATCGAGTATTATTGCAGCCGATTCAAGGTACAATCGGCCAGGATCGGTGCGAGAATTCGAGAGGCTTTTTGGCTCCACGCAAACGTCCGGAGTCTACTCCACGAGCGACGAGACTCCGGTTATAGTGATGATTCGAAAAAAAAGATCAGCCCCAGAGGAAACGGAGCACGAACCGAGGAATAGATCACTCCGCGACTTCCATGGTCCGTCCGTATCGAATGATCCCGGAGAGCCGGAAAATTGGCGCGCCTCGAACGCGGTACACAAGCGCGTGAAGCGCGACCGTTCGATGACACTTTTCGAGACACCGTCCGACCTGAATTATCTTCGGGATTTGGAGGATTCATTCGCCCCCAGTGCACTGGAGGTTAGGGCCGAAAGATTGGACGCGAATAGTCAAGGTGACGGAGATTCGTTTGTCGACGCGCCAAGACACGAACGAAACGCTGGAAACAACAACAGTAGTGGTTACGAAGCTAAAAGTGGCGACGATTCGGCGGAAAGGACCGAAGGTGGCGAAGCCCGTCCTAGGGTGCACGTGAGGACCAAGCGGTTCGGCCCCGTCGAATATTCGGAGCGCTCGTCCGAGCAGCAGCCGGACACGAGCGTCGAATCCGAGGACAACCGAATCATCGATTCCATGCTGATGAAGGTGGATGACGGCGACATGGTGGGACGAGACAAGAGAGATACCGGATTCTCGATACGCGGGATGGAGGCGACAGCCGGTTCGATGCGCGAGAAAAGGCGCTCAGGCCGCAAGAAAAAGAATAAGAAGCAAAGAAAGAAGAAGAAGAAGAAGAAGAAGAAGAAGAAACACCGAAACAAGAGGAGATATTCGAAAATCGAGCGCAGTCCGTTATCTTCGAGAAGAGAGGACCGCGCCCGGTCGGACGTACCGCGAAGCAGATCGGCCGATCGTTTCGACGGAAGGCCTCGAGGCGATAACGCGGATAATTTTGACGCCAATGAGTCGTCGGGACTATTCCAAAGAGATTCCGCGGACGTCTCGATCGCGCAGGATCGCTTCGTTGACGGTACGGGAATTCGCGAAAAGAGGGAGGGCCCCGATCGTCGAGTCGAGTACTACGTTGCCGAGAATACCCAAGGACCAAACGGTACATCACAAATTACTGATAAAAAAGCTGCTCGACACATTAGAGATATCGAGGAACTGGTCGAGAAACTTCTTGTCAAAGTATCTTCGTAATATCTACACTTTTGTTCGGCCACGACCACCGTTGGCCACCGCATCTGAGAGATTTTTCTTTTCGTTGCATATATCTTGAGGTGAATGACCTACCACGCGGCTGTACGAATTGCCAAGGGGAACAAAGGAGCAAGGACTTCGGAGTCATTGTCGGCCGGACTGTGACCATCAGGTCAACTACCCGAGTACCAAAGATCCTCGTACGGAAAAGCGTCGTGGAAAAGTCGCTCGATTCTACGGTGAGAATTTTTTCGTTGCTAAGCCGCAGAAACCGAACGCTCTTCTCCTTTCATTGGAACGCAGGGGCGTCGAAAATCCTGTTGGAAATCTTGGTCGTCCGATCGTCGGTCGCAGCACTTGAAAAATTCAAGACCACACAGAGTCGCCGCGTGCGGGAAAAGAACGCGTCCCAAGAGGAGATCGCGACGGAAGTGGGATCACTGGACCGACTGGAGCAGCTGCAGCGTAACGTGCGGACGCGGTCGGCAGATACGCTGGCGACACTGCCTGAGAAGCTGCTCAACCGCTGAAACAGAGATGGAAGAGAAGGCTTGTCAATTCCCGGCTTGCGCTCCGGCTAAATTTCTCGGTATATTCGGCTAAGGATTTACCAATCTCCGCAAGAGAACTCGCGAAACTACGAACGAATAAGAAAATTGTTCGTCCCGAATCATATAACAAATGACTTGGAGTTTATTACTTCCTTTCTTCGTCTCTCTTCTACCAAATACATAATGCTTTTTTATACACAATAGTATCGTGAAACAATACATTCGCTCGGTTGTCGCGAACATTCACAATTAACGAGTGCTGTTGGAACTTAAAAAAAAGAGGAAAGAGCATTCACCATCACATTTTTTTCGTAACAAACGTACACATGATTACACATCCGCACCCCCACACACACACACGCACCCACACACTCGCACGCACGCGTGCACACATACACACACCCACGAGATCGTTGTTCACAATTTAATTGAACATATAGTAGTGTTTTTTGGTGACTCGAAGGGGGTAAAAAGTAATATCGTCTCAAGCATCGTTACGTACCAAATCACAAACATATTTTAGTGCGTTTCGAACTTACACTATGAAATTTTATTCCTCCCGATGTTGCTTTCCGTGTATACGTAGTTGTTTCTTTAACTTTAGCTTCGTATGGTACAGTACTTTTTTTTAGTATTAATAGTTTTATCGATAACATCGTTAGCGTAAACAATAGGTTTCAATATACAAGGTAGGCGGAGGGGCTCGTCGTGCCGTATTTTTATTCCCCATTTGGAACGGACACGCGATGACGCTTCATTTCTTTAATGGTCGTCTACTTAAACGCTACTTAAACTTTAACCGTTATAAAAATTGGCGTAGTAAAAGTTGACAATGTACGAACGGGATGCGCGTGCGCGTTACGGTGACGAATTTGTGTTGGCAAAGCGTTTTACAAAACAAAAAAAAGGCCAACAATATTGGTAAGGATTCCAATATTGGAAATGCAATCGCGCCGGCGCGGAAACGGGGGAAAGAGAGATACGTATGATTATAAAATTGAGCTTCGAGCGGTGTTATTGAGAAAGAATGTCGTGGCGGAAGCGACGAAAGACCCTCGAGCCCGGTTAGCACTTGTTCCGGATGTAGGCGCATAAAAAATGATCGCAAAGTAGAGCAGGGAACGCCTTCAAATCGTTTGAAACAACAGACAAAACTTGTCGATCGATTAAAAATAATTATTCTTTAAGGGCGTTTTTTTTACACTTTTGAAACAATTAATCGAGTAGAAAGCGAGGACGTCTTAGCGTGATATACGGGGGCGATTCCCGTTCAGGCAGTTGGAATATTTTTCTACCCGTGATGGTAATGCAAGATCTCACCGTTTTAAATTCACCGAACCCCTCCCTTCCAAACGCCAAACACATTTCTTTAGGCAATGTAAAATTGCGACACATTGTCTTGCTTCATTAGCCTCGATTCGCCGAGAAGACTAAGAAAAAATCTTAAGCTTACATTTCGTACGTAGCTCTCCCAGCGTCGGGGCACCAAGGACATTCTTTCGCATTGCTTATGTTTGTTCACTTCCCTCGATCATGGGTTTATGTATGCAAGTTTCATATTCGACGATGCGATTCGACGATTACTCATCTCCCACTCGCTCTCTCGCCCCTCCTATACTCTGCGAATTTTCCAAGTCGTTGCGTTGAAGCGACGAAAAAAATTGAAGGAAATTTTCTAGGCTCGTTGTTCGTACGTGTTTGGGTGTGCGTCCATGTTCGATACCTATACCTCCCGGTGGTGGCGTTTCGCGCATTACCAGGAAAATTTGGACTTGACCGCAGGCACTTTCCACTCGGCACCCTGTGGATGATATTTTCCAGCTACTCCCCCGGCAACTATTCGTACATCGCGATCGGGATCCGTTCTCATCTGTATCAACTTCTGATTGACTTTTTCCGACTGGTCGACTCCCAAGTGGTCTGTAATGAAATCAAGATGATTAGCCAAGTACGAATTTAACTGGTAAATCGGCTGGAGGATTTGAACATTTTCACAAAAGAAAGAGAAATATGATAACGTTAATTTGGAATGCCAAATGTATGGTGGTGGCATTGCAGATTAAAGGTAAATCGAAAATTCCTATCGCTATGTATTAGTTCGAACGTTAAAGGCGTTTTTATGGAAACCATGTTTTTTTTTAAACTGACCAGAAACGTAACTCGGCCAAATACACACCAATTGACTTGAAATTTTTAACGTATCATCTCAGATGCATTCTATATGGAACTGCATACGGAATTTGCGATTGATTTTTGACGTTTTTTTTTTATAAACAATTACTCGTGATTTTTCGCTTAAAATCGAAAGTTTCCATTCAAATCTGCATTACCTTTTTTGAAATTTGTATTTCCTCATTTCCGTACGCAGTTCCATAGTTTTTCGTATATATTTTTATAGATTTTTTTGTTTTATTTTTGTTCCAGGTTGAAAACTACAGGACAGAACTTTCTGGTCGGGGAACACTTTGCCCGAGAGATACTTTGCGGTCTTGGACTCTGGCGCCACAGTATTCAATCGAAAAATTACAAAAAAAGTTTGTACACTATAAGTAATGTATAATAAAGTTTTCCATTTCAATTTTGCACTCTTTTGTTTTGAAGTCATGGTAATCGTTGAAAAATCATTCTACCGGTTAAAAAAAATCGGCAAATTAGTATTTTTTAAGAGCTAGAGTGGCTTTAGTCCTTAAGTAACGCACTAACCAGAAATTTGTACGACGTGTCGCGAGAGAGCGGTAACAACGGCCAATCTGACGTTAGGCACGACGTCCGAGGATAGATTGAGCAAGCACGGCAACAAATCTCTTCCAAATCGCTCGGGGCTTATCGCCTCGTTGCTGATGAGGGACGAACATAGAAGAGCAAAGGTCTGACGACAGGGCCATTTGCTCAGTTCCGTAGCCAGCAAGTACTTGAGATCCTGAACGAGGGTCGTTACGAGATGCTCGTCGGTCGACAGGTAGGATATTATCCGGGTCGCCTGAAAGGACGTATCGCATCGTTCGCAAAGTTTCAACATCGCCGAAGGGAGCGATCGCTAGGAGTAAAAAAGGGAAATGAGAATTACCAGAGCGAGCGCCGTGTGTCTGACAGCGGCGACCTTGTCGATCAGCAGTGGAAAGGACAGAGGCGCTATGTGATCAGAGACGTCGTTGGGACCGAAGAGCGGAACGGCCTCGAGCAGTCTACAAGCGACCTCCTCGCGAAAGCGCCAGTTCCACTCGTTGTCCATAGTGAGAAAAGCTTTGAGCCTCGGTAGAAACAATTGTCGATCGGCCGGGCGTAGTACCGTGAGAAAAGCCGTCAGATGCTTGAGAGCGCCTATTCTCACCTCGTCGAGATCTTTTATAAACCCGTCGTATATCGGCAACAAATCCCGAGCCGCGAGCTCCTCACCGAGTATCATCGCCAATTCATGTATACTCGATGCGAGTGTTCTTCGTACCCTGTACTCGCGAGCATCGGCCAACGCCTCGTAAGCGTTCTTCAAAAGCGGCCAATTTTCGCGGCCGAGGGTCAGCGCGACAGCGGGAAAACTGTATGCGCAGTAGCGAGGTATCTCGATACCGATGCTTTTCGCGCTCGGATCGGCCATGGATATAAAAAAATTAACGAGAACGTGAGGCACTATGGTCTGACCGCTGTCGGCCGAATGGTCGATTCTGCTAGCGTTGTCGCCGGCGGCGCTGGCACTTGTCCCGAGATCGCTCGACGAGGAGTTCGCCTCGACAGTGTCGTTCAGGACATCGGGGAATTCGTGCCACGTTCTCTCGTTCTCTATCATACGACACATTTTCTTCCGATTTTTACAGTCGTACGATTTCACGGTGTAAGCACGTACGGTAACGGCATCTTCGGCCGCGTCTGCGCAGACCACCGTTTCGTTCTCTCTGCTTCGTTGGCAGCTCGGATGATCCAGGTTTTCGTCGTTCGTTTCGTCCGGAACAAGCGTCCTCTCGTCCCCTTCTGAAGGCACCGTCGCCGCTGCCGCCGCCGCCGCCGCCGCCGACTCCGTCGACTCCGTTGCTTCCTCGGGCTCCGACTTTGCAAACTTTTCCGACGACTCGACCATCGCCGCCTGCACAAGCTCCGTGTCCAAAGGCAAATCCGGTGTTATGTAGTAATAACGGAATGGATTGAATTCGTCGTAATCGTGCGTTATCGTCGCGTCGTTCTCCTGACTGTCCTCGTTCAAAGAGCCACTGCAGTTCCACTGCGAGCTCGTGCGATCGTTCAATGGTACGTTCTCCTTGTTTATGTAGGGACGCACCGTTCCCGAATCCGATTTTTGCATCGGACTCCCGTTCTCTTCGTAAAATTGCACTATCTGGCCGCTCGATGTCACGGTCTTGCAGAAGGTCTGCTCCGTCGAACCAGCCGCGGACGATCTGCAAAATGGATTGATCCTTCAAACATTTTCAAATTTTAACGATCGCTCGAAGACGCGCGAGTGCCGTCCCCCTCTCCTCTACCATCGCAATCCGCGTTGCTTCGCAAATTTGTCAGAGGGCGGCACAGCCAGACGTACGTTAATCCAAAATAAGGCAAAAAAATGGCATTTACGCGTGAGAATACGTATCGGGCTTGGGGTTGTCGCGTCTAGTCGCACCGCGGACTTATTCGGCCGACAAGTTGTACGAAAATGAATGAGAGAAGGAATAAAAAGCATCTGTCTCGGGCTGAGGGAAACGTCGCGGAAAATGAGATGGCGTAAAAACGGAGCGAACGAGTTCTTTTACGCGTGTCCCTCGAATACGTTTGTTATCGCGTGAGGGCAAAGATCGTACCGATGGTTAGGGACTTAGAGCAGCCTTGGCATAAGAGGTAAAGCTTTGTGAACACTTGGCACGATTTCTCGGGGGCAAAGAACACCGGGCGTTGAAACAATGGCGCGCGGCAATCCACCAAAGTGATGGAGCTTAAGCCGCGGCAAACGAAAAACACCTCTCAACGGGTTCGCGCGGCCGATCAACAATCTTTTTTCGCACCACCTTCGTTTTTCTGTACTGCACATGTATTCGTGTTATAGAATTTCATCAGATCCATGAGAATTCAAATAAAAGCCACCTGCCTGCGTTTTTTGAGACTCGAATGGACATTCAAAACAAAAGAAGATAACGCGAGCGCGAGAAAAATAAAAATATCGATTGGAAAAAACCATGCGCAATACATACACGTTATACCTGAGCTCGGTACCATGCTGATCGACGAGGACGAGTTCGCCGTACTGGCTGTACGAGAGTCCCGTAAATTGTTTGGCGAAGGTCGATATGAAAGGTCCCAGCATTTGGCAGGCCGAAACTCTCACCCATTTTGAGTCGTCGGTGAGAAAATTTGCCAATAGTCCTGACAACGTCGAGCGTCGGTGATGCAACGATACACAACACGCGAACGATACTATAACGTCGGAACAAGACTTTCGCACGCTCCATACGAGATCCTTGCAGAGGGTCACGTACATCGGAAGCTGAAACAATTACCCCTTTTACTCTCACATTTCTTTTTCTTCCAATGTGAATAGATACGATCAATAGATACGGTACTAACCAATTTTTTATAAACTGTTTCCTTGCTCATACTGGCGCTAAACTCGCCGAATCTAAAGCCGCACAGTCTTCTGATGAAAAAGTTGCTGTCTCCGCAAAGCGCCAAAAATCGGTTGAGGAAGAGCCTTTCGGCAGTTGCCTCGTCCAGGATCCTGACAACTTTGCTCATACTCTGCGAAAAGTTTCAAACTTTGTACGTATTCTTACTCGGTGTATCGTGAAAACGAAAACAGAGAAATGCGACGAGGAAACGTGTTATCAAGGTGTGGAAAAAAAAGACAAAAAATACGTTTATCCTGTGCGCGTCGACTATATCGATCCGTACCGCTCATCAAAGCTGGCTGTGATATGAGTAGAAAAATCACCACATCACAACCACTCTGACGGGAGGTAAAGCCGATTTTCAAACACGGCATCTTTTCAAGAGACAACGGATGTTAATCACGAAATACAGATCGGTGTAAAGCGTTTTTCCAGATTATTGATGCGGTGGAGTAGGACGAAAATGGTGCCGCGGCGCTCATCAAAGCTGGCTGTGATATGAACGCAATAAAATCTGCATACGACAGCCACTCTGTGAGAGACGCAGTCACCGCCAATTTGCTCCACTCTCGGCTCGTTCAGCCTCCTCGAACTTGAGCGAAGATTGACGTAAAAAACGGCGATCCAACTTGTCAAAAATGGCTGTGATATGAAATCGCAAATCAACACGTCACAACCAATTTGACGATTGGATCGCGTTTTCGCTCCCAGACGCACCAACGAACGAGCGCCGAGCCTCTCTTTCCTCGCAAGAGCGCGAAAAGAGCAAAAAGAAGTAGGAAGAAAATGAGCTGCTTAAAAATCGCCGCGTGGCACATCACGAACGAAGATCTATTCCGCGGGCCGAGCTCATCAAAATGGCTGTGATACGAATACACAAACATTTCACAACCAATTTGATGTATCGGACCGCGAAAGTAACGCGGAAGCGCCGTAGAACCTTATCCAGCCAAGGTAGACGTTGTTCCGCGGCGGCCCTCACCTGTTGCCTCGGTACCTTGCCTCCAACGATCCGACAATGTCTTTGTCTCTTCTTTTTCCTCGCGTCGGAGCACAATTTTGCTCATCAAAGCTGGCTGTGATAGTCGATCTCTATGACAAACCAACTTTGATGCCAAAAGCATGCCCAATCTCTTTCTTCAACCTTCCTTCCGCGCCCTACGTTTCTTCGCAATATGCATTCACATTTAGAGAGACATGCCACAGAGAAAGGATTAAAAAGTCATACGTTTGTTGTCAATCAACGAGAGCTGGGGTCCTCAACGAACGCCGCATGAAAGACAAGGTAGTGAGAAGAAAATAGCGCCAGGACATCTCACTACCCATGTCTTTCAGGCGGAATCCATTTTTCTTTTCCTTCGTGCATCAAGAGATGCGCGCGGTCTTTGAAAAAAGTCAATCTTCCGTATCGACGAGAGCGACATGAGACGAAGACGCATTACGCGGTATACTTACGTCGATTGCCAGGGTGAAGAGCTCGAGTCTCTCTAGTTGCTGAGTCATCCTCAGTACCGTGGGAGCGATAACGTACTCCGCCGAATTTTTGTCCAGGAGGCCGCGATCAAT
Organism: Ophion obscuratus; assembly: GCA_964007375.1. Classification (NCBI taxonomy): domain Eukaryota; kingdom Metazoa; phylum Arthropoda; class Insecta; order Hymenoptera; family Ichneumonidae; genus Ophion; species Ophion obscuratus. The sequence continues at coordinate 10,811,929 of OZ023323.1, read as the reverse complement.
CAGAGCCAGGAATGCTGCGTACGTTGCTTGCCTTACCTACCGAAAAAAACGAAAGCTTCATTATTTCCTCGACACATTTTCAAGCCGATCGTCCGGCTTTTCTCTTTTAGCTTCTTTTTTTTAACTAACGGCAAACGTTCGTTGATTATCTGACAAAGCGCAGCGGAAATATTCTTCCTTGCTCACCTGTTGATCGACGTCGTAAAAAAACGTACTGATAATTTGGATTAAATGACGGGGCAAAACGTCACCGAGTCGGTCCGGCGCTTCCTGGCATATCATTGCCACGTGCGGCAGTTGCTCGACCAGATCAATTCTGACCGCAGGATCTGCAAAAGTACAAAAATACGAGACATATTAATCGAAAATTCGAGACGAAATATTCATTATTTCGTTGCAACAAAGTTGAACATTTTTACGATACGCATTGAAATGTTTCACATATTAATTATTGAGGGGAACGCCGCGGTCAATTATTTGCTTTCTTTTCGATACGGTCGTAGTTATTCTCGAGCTTCAAATACGCTTGGTATTTCAGCCTAAAGTGCCATTACCGCATATATATTTGATGGTTCTTCGTGCGCGTGGTGGGGACGAAAAGCCAAGCTGAGCGAGGAAAACAGTAAGGGCCGAGGGGGAGAGAGAGAGAGGGACAGAGAACGGAGCGAGGGTGGTTCCATGGTGACGATGAGGAAACTGTTCCTATTTCAGCTCTTTATGTATTTCCAGGTCTCCCGCTCTCTCCCGCTCTTTCCCCCCACTCTCAAAAAGTCGCTCGCAACGGCCAATACCGGAGGGAGGCAGAATGTCAGATATATATTGCCTTTTTCGCTGGTGTGCCGATCTCAGGTAGCTCAAGGATGATTTTTGGCTGAGATCTTGGAATTTGTGTTACCTGAATAGAAAAGGGCGCCGCTTGGGCGATTAGTCATGCTGGCATTTCGCCTATGCTGTCTGTCGAAATTTTGTGCGTTTTCTCAATAGCCACGGCTTGCAAATGGTGTGTCAAAAGTGAGAAAAGAAAATTCGTAGTCCCCCCCCCCTCTCTCTCTCTCTCTCTTCCTTTCCCATTTCATCCAGGTCCCCTTTTTTGAATCGTTTCGCCCTCAGCCGAGCCAAGCGGTGGGAAAGGACGAGAAGGGGAGACAGAGGGCAGGAGTTGTTCCATTGAGTGAAAAAGGGCAGCCTGGAAAAAGCGTCAGGAAGCGCGTTGGCGGGAAAATTTTCGCTCTCGGTAACCCTCGAAATCCGATCAGCGATATAACCTTCGGTATCCCCCTTTTGTTTCGATTTGGTTCTCAATTGTATCATTTAGCACGCGAAAGATCACGGAATCGACTGCCGAAAAACCAACTCAGGAGGTGGATCGTTGTTAGATTCTCGAAAACCCGTATCACAATTTTCACTTGGCGTCAGGCGACTCGATGCACTTTTTTCGGACGAAAAGTTCTAGCTTCACCGTACAGAGCGCGACAAACTCCGACAAAGAAAGCAATCGAATAATTTTCCGTTCTTGAGATTTCGCATGGCGCTCCATTTGATTGTCGTCGCGAAAGAAAGAATTCACGAGGCAGCCTTGGGTAAAAACTGTTAAAGCTCGGGGTTGCTGGCAATGGGAACGCGTGGGTGCGACTGAGTCCCAAGCTGCAGGACCGACTGGAAGGGCTTCATCGCTCGGGCACCGAGCGCACCCGCGACAAATAGGAAGGGCCCTTCTCCCCACCATCGCTTCTTGAGAGGCTACCCTCGAAAAGATGCCTTTGGCAGCCGCCACATTTTTTTCTCCCTCTCCTCGCGATGCCTTCTTCCGCCGACGACAAGAAAATCCAGAAGGGGCGCACGGTCGTGTTGTACAAAAATGAGAAAAGCGCGCACGTGCCGAGTCCCTCGTAGCTTTCTCCGCATCTTTCGTACCTTCTTTTTAATTCCCTGAGACCATCACTATCGTACTATACGATACTTTCATCGAGCGGTGAAAATATCGTCACCATTATTGGAAAGCGAGGGCCAAGTTGAAAATGATTAATTTTTCAACTTTTATCTGGTAATGGGATTTTTTTTAACTCGTACTTTGACTACCATTTTTTCGAGAACGTATTTAACGAAGAAGCGGAAGTGCGCACAAGTTGCTGACAGTTCGATGCGCCTCGTTGCTCTTGAAAAATTGTCCAAATATGTTTCCGGGTGTCTCCCATTATTAGGCGTTTGTGGCGTTTTTTCCGTAGACGTATATGGCAACGAGTGTTTCGTGGCTTGCACGGTGTGGCTACTCGGTGAAATATATATATATATTTCCGTACTTTCGTGACTGGTGCTCTTTTCGTGAGAGGCTGCACAACCCCCGAGCAGCCATCGTAAGTGGATAGAGGTGGAAATCCAGTGGCACGCAGCCTCCGGCCATCAATCACCGCGTCTTATCTTCCACTTCCTTCCTTCCTTCTCTCTTTGACGCTCGAGTGCGCGTTTACACCCCCCCCCCCCTCTCTCTGTCTCTCCCTCTCTCTGTTACTCCTTGCTCGGCTCTCGAAAAGAATCACGACGGGCATCCTTACGACTCGCTTTCTGTGCTTCGAGGATCCACTAAAAATAATTTACTCGCGATGGCGTACAGGAAGACTCGTGCGCTCGTGCCACCGACATTTGTAACGCTTTTTCCTACCGGCCAGATGTTTTTTTTCCTTTCCTCGTGAGCCTTCCTGCGAGGGACCAGGCAGGGACGCGAAAATATAGTATAGAACGCTCGTGCAACAGTCTTTTTTTGGTTTCGTCGATGATCGATCGATCTTTGACCTGCGAGATTTTTATTTTTTAAATTGAACCGGAAGTTGATCTTTTTGTATTAGGCTAATTTTTTGTAAAGACGAAACCGAGAAACGGAAAATTTCGAACGGAAATGTTGAAGGGCAAAGAATTGGATCGAATTTTTTCAGCTCATAGATCGATCGAACGAAAAAAAGATTTCATAAAATAAAAGAGCGGTCTCATTTCATTGGTCACGACATGGCGCAACGTCTTTTAAAAAATGGAACAAGAAATACAAGAGGGGCCGAGAAGATTTCCGAAGCTTGCATAGAGAGATTTTTCGGATCTCTCCCCTCCTCTGTAATAACGAGAACGCCGAGCGATGCTTCCATAAATACGAAGCGGCTACTCGAGCTCGCTCGAGCCTTTAGGTGTGTTACATAGAAAAGTCGGATGACTTCCGGCGTGCGTCGCCTTTTCCGTGCCATGTGGGGAGAGGGAAACGAGTGAAAGGGCGGCTAGCCGAAGCTTCCTCTTCGCGTCTCCTGTGACTTTCTTCGATTGGGGCCGCGTCTCGAGGCTTTCCTTCTACTTCTTTCCCTCGTCAAGAATTACTTCCAGCCCCCCTTCGGTATATTCCTCTCCGTCGCGCGTTTGCTCATTTCATGTATACACACAGCCACACACGTACCGGGGGCACGTGTCGGAAAAAATAGCATTAGATTCAAGATGGTAGATGGGCTTTCGAGAATATTCGACTAAAAATAGAAATAACGTCCGACGCATGTTCGGTGCATCGTGCTGGCCCGGTTTACTCCTCGAGGGGCTCTCACCGCTTGCCGAGAGCGGCGGCTTCGAGAAAGAAGAAAACTTCCGGACTGCGAATGACAAAATGGCCGGCGGCCATAATCCACCAGCCTTTTCCATTCTCCATCTTTTTCCGTATCGGCGCGACGACTCGAACAGCGTTCAATCTTTCTCTTCCAATTAAACAAAAATGTTTCCCTCTGACATGTATATGTAAATGGGTGAATTGCGAGAGAGGCTTTTATGGCAGAGAGAGGAGAGAGGAGAGAGAGAGAGAGAGAGAGAGAGAGAGAGAGAGAGAGAGAGAGAGAGAGAGAGAGGGAAGCTACGGAGTCGTAGGTGACTTCCGGTAGAGCACGTGTCCCACCGGAAGCGCGGTTCGATATCTGTCGTCGGGCCTCTTCGTTTATACGTCTCTTCGTCACCCTTCTCCCCCCATTCGGTACCCGAGCTGAGACAGTCATCCTCCCGCGATACCCCAAGATCCACCGCACGACGAAAGACAGAAGTGTGCGCAGCCAATACCCCTGTAATAATACTCGGCTGCTATTTTTAAACGAATTTCCTTGGCAGCCTGACGAGGCCATGTTCGCGGGGGATCCGACGAAAAAGAGAAGCGCGCGGCCCAACTGCTCGAGAAGCATAAAATTATATGGCATGCTGTAAAGAAAACTGCTTCGTTCGGCCGAAAAACAGTGTCGAAAATACGAAATTAGTTGAGAATCCTTGTTTGCCTGGACTCGATTTACGACTAGAAAATGCGGTTCAAAGGATTCGGCACAGTTTTGGCATTTCCAATCCTCCTGATACCGCAATGATTTTTTTGTCTTTCATTCAGCAGGTCGCGCCTTGCAATTTTTTTTCCCGAAACAAACCCAAACACGTTCCCAGCGCAGGCGCGGTATCTCCTCATCGGCCACGTATTGGGCGGGTAATTAAAAAAGTTCCAAACTCGCTTGTTCGCTTGGACTTTACCCGAAACTAACTTTTATGCTCTTATCGATAAAAACAATTTGCCAATTCGATCCTATTATGAATAGTTTTCCAGTCAAAAGAACCGCAATAGTGAGCCACAAACCTTTGTCATTGACGAGTTTGAGAACGGGTTGCATGACCTCGTCGACGTTTAGCTCCGAGCCGGTTTCCACGGCACCGCGAAAAACCTCCACGAGTATTCTTCCGACGAGTTGTCTGTAACAGGATAAAAAGGGATCCAATGAGTGATCTGCACGGACTGATGGAGCATGTCTCGAAAAAATTAATGGAATACGATTATTGGGTCGGCAAAGACTGAGCGTTTTCGCCATTCCGGCATGCCGACCCAACCCATGTTTTCAACGTAGACCCGGTGCAACGACACCCCCCCCCCCCCCCCCCCCCCACCGGGGGGTCAATGGCCACAAAAGGGCTAGACCGAGTGGCAAAGCTCATGGTGGTGCATTCGTCCCAATGGTCAAGAACGAAAGCGCATTTCGTAGCGATCGTGAGTACCATCGAGTCAGCGCAACCTTCCGCGTCCACTAGCCGCTCTTGGACGACCGTTTTTTGCAAGGGCCGACATGTTCGGTCCGTGAGGAGGAGACGACGGTGCAAACGGAGGTAGGCAAGACGTCTCTGAAAAGGACGCGCAGTAAAACACTAGGGAGGGCGAAGAGAGGACGTGAGGAAGAAGAAGAAGAGGAAGAACTCGGCTAGAAATGTTGCTACGGGGCCGACTAAGGCTGGATCCGACATACCGTATTCCGTACAACGGCACGGTACAGGCCGCCGGATCGTGGCTTTACCGGGTGTGAAAAGCTTTTTTACATCTGGCCATGACGCGGATGCCGGTTACGTAACCGATCAGTATACCTTTTCAGGCCCTGATCCGGTTGCCCTATCTACGCTTGAAATGAAAAATTAAAAAATCCAAAAATTACGAATAAAAAATGTCTGGTAGTTTCTTTAGTTTCCATATGCTTCATTTATGTTCCTGCCTATATGACGATTGGATTAAAACGTATCCTGCCTCGTTAAAGTTTTCCCTACCCTCAGGATTAAACCTACGTGTTCGAAATCTAGAGCTGAGCGCGATATCTATTTAGCTATTCTAAAAGTTGTGTAAAAAAAATTTCTTTGCTTTTTTTTATCATTCTAATTCTATTCTGAAGAGTGTCAACAACTTGATTCATGACGTTGAAGTTTGCGCCGTTGCAATGCAACAATAATAATTTTTTTTATCGGATTTTTTGCCTATCCAGGCTGTGAAAATAACTCAGGTTTTTACATATTCTCATTAGAGTGTTACGGCCGCAATTTGCAAAAAACATTTTTTCAAGTCGTCCCAATAAAACTTAATTTCATCGATCTGATTGATAACCTTTTTGATGATGATAAAAATAAACGAATGAAAAGCGAAGAAAAAAAGCGTTGCATTTCCACGATTCAAACTTCAAATTTATTTTCATTCGTTCTCTGCATCTTGATTTGCCAACTACGGTTCCATCCGGTCGACATCCAGCGCAGATCAGGCGTGCCGTAACACGGCGTCCGCATGGACGCGATATTACGGCGGCATACAGGCTAATGTACTTCGGCCTATTGAGGGTGCCTTGTCGCGGTTGAACTAAAGTTACACCGGTTCGGTGGACATCCGACCGCTTCTGTTAGCTGTTTTTTTTTCCTCGCCCACGGCACGCCATTTTCAATCATCAGACAATCTCGATCAGGCTTGGGGATAGGTAACCTTGAGAGAGCCATGCGAGGGTCGCCTTGCGGTCGCCCGATGTGGGCCTGATTAAGGGCGGGGTAACGTATTAAAAAAATGTTTTTCATTTTTTTTCATTTTTTAAATGAATGCATAATATATCAAGAATATTGTGTTAAAATTTCAAGTCGATCGGAGTAAAATTGACGAAGTTATGAGTTTTGAGCGTCTATTGCTCCATGCCGTTCTCTTCTCTTCTGCGTTTTTCAAACCGTTTTTCCGAGACTTGTCATATTTGAAGTCCGTGTGCACGATAACTCAAAATCTACTGGACCAATCGCTTTGAAATTTTGCACAGTACTTCTTCACATAATTCACCAGGTATTGTCGAGAGCTTTTTTGTTTTTTTAAAATAATTATTAATTTTTCAACAACAAATTAGCCAATTTTTTTTAAGCGAAAATCGGGTTTTTGGCTCCCGAGTGCTACGAAAAATCGAAAAATCGAAAAAAAAAAAAAAAAAAAAAAATCCTCTCGTCATTACCTCGAGAAACATCTCCTTTAGCAAATGCATTTTGATTTTTTTGTTTCAAATGATTCTGTTGCGAGTTATGGTGCACACCGCAAACCAACTTTTCTTCGAGGCGCCTCCGGGGTTTAATTTTCACTCGCTCAATTTTGAATATTTTGCAATGCAAATTTAGGAGAATGTTGTTCAAATGTTACTTTATTATATGTAAATTTTTCAATAAACGAACACTATTCGTTACGCCAAAAAAAAAATCTTAAAAACATGCCTTTTTTTCGCCGAATTAACTTTACCCCGCCGTTAATGCTGCCTTCTCACATCGGTATCTGGAAACTACTGATCCGGCAGACATACGGCGCATATCAGGCACGCACTTTGAGGTATATGCTTGGTCTGCGCCGGATATCCACCATAGCTGTGCATGCCATATACCAGTCTGAGGCGGGCAAATTGTTCAGGGCCAAGTCGAGCAATCTGTAACGGCGCCCTAACATGGCCCTCGCAAGGTTGCCTCATCCAGGCCTGATCAGCTTGTCTTCATTACACCCGTTCCCCGGATTCACGGATCCAGTGGATTTCCAGCACAGATCAGGCGGGCACCTCCCCACGGTATTCCGGACCGTATCTTGATACCTGCCTGATGAGTGATCCGACTGCAGGAACGACATTTCTAGTCGGGAAGAAGAAGAAGAAGAAGCAGAAGAAGAAGAAGAAGAGGACAACGGGAGCTTGGGCAGCAGTCTTTCCTTTCTCATTCCGGCCACAGTCGGGCTCGCCGCGCGTTGCGAGGGATCGACCACCATCGGGGGGAAATAATGGCTCTCGTTCTGATCTTGAACAGAGGGGAAAGCGTGTGCGGAGGCGCCAACCGTTCGCCAGTGCTTCACGGTTTCACCGGTAAAGTGAAATTGATTTGGCGTTGAGGGGAAAAAGAGTTCTCGCTCGAGGTGGCTCGATTGGTTCTACCCCCGTTGAGGCTACGCTCGTTCGAGCAGCGGGGGAACGAGTCTCCCCGTTGATTGGCCGAGCTCTGTCGCTGCTCGGCCACGCCTTTTCGCGCAAACATGGCCGCGAGAGAGCGTTCTTCGCGATCTTCTCTCGCGGCTCTTGTTCGCGCGAGAGCCCCTTTTCATCTTGCGAACACGTTAAGCAGAGGTCTCGCGACGCGCTCCGAGAAGAGACAACCTTCCACTTTCCCGAGGATGCTTTTCACGTGTTCGATACTCTATCCACGCGCCCCCAATCCTGTCGTCTTTCCGCCAGCCACGTGGATGACGCGCGGCGCCGTGACGACCAAGCGAAAAGCCCGGCGCATCTTTCTAGCTCGCGGGAGGTTAAGGGCGCCGAGGAATCTGGTACGGTTGTTGCGGGAAAAACCCGGAGTGTTTTTGAAAAAGCAATAGGAAGCGCCACTTGACTGACGCGACGCCAGTTCCTCCAGGCGGCTCTTTTCCCACAGGGAAGACCTTTCCCATTCTTCCGAACCATCCGACCTTGCCGATCTCGAATCTGCAAGATCGCATTAGGGAAGTACCCCCCCCCCTTTTGGCATCTCTGTTGCGACATCACCAAGACAGGCTAACCTCGCGTGCCCAGTTTTTTGCCAAACAGCGGCGAACAGGGGAAACGCACCCTCGCTATGTATAGATATATCGGTAAATTGATGATAAAACATAAGAATAGGGGCTGCTCTAGCGCCAAAAGTAGGTTACGCGTGCGTGAAGCCTCGCTCATTGTTACTCTATTCAAATCTTTGCCCGCACTGACCGACTCTAACCACCGCAACTCGGGTTTGCCCTTTTCGATCGAAGAAAAGCAAATAGTGCGTAGTTGGGTGGATTTTGACAGCGGCCCTTGATGTCTGGATGATCGATACCTGTCACTCGTCGGTTTCAACACCGGACGCGAAAAGTACGGGGTACAGGCAAACTCCAATTCCGAAGAACTTGGATACCTGCCGATTGGGATTACCTCTGCACCGATACAAAAATGCCTGATCAATTGGACACCCCCCGATAAAGACAAATCGTGACCGCGTGCAGAAATTTGTCGACGAGTCCCCGGATCCTACCACATTCCTATAGGGATTTGATGGGGACCACGCACGTGTAGGGAGTCCACATTGGAATCCAAGTGGACCTGCGCGCTCCGTGAGCGTCTGCTGATATTATGTGAAAGTGCAGTAAAATAAATAACAACCGATAACTACGGTGGATCTTCAGTCGTGTCATTTAAATTGATCTTTAACGCTTGCTTGCCACTGTGGGGTTCGAATCAACCCCACCACTTTTTATCTTATGCGAGAGTGTATTGATGATGTGTGTCTTCTCCAGAAGTGCGGCAAGTAAGGGTTGAGATATACTTTTTTGAGCGTTCGATACTTCTTTAAGATGAGATCTATATTTTTGTTAAGATCCACTCATTTTCTTATATACACTAGGCACAGCAATTAGAGGATCAGACAAAAATTCTCGAGATGATTTTCAGAAGGCTATAGCTCGGCAAAAAAATGGTAGTAGAGCAATAAAAAAAGGCAAATTGACGCTGGAAGTCTCTGAGTTCGAGATCTGTAGGTCAAATATTTTTATCCATGAACGTTTCTGAGTTAACTCAAAGAAATAGCAAAAGAAAAAATTTGGAAAATTTTGTCCAATTTTGAAGAGGTGCACGGGCTTGGGTAAAATTTTTCGAGCAATGTAACTATGATGCTCGTTTAGTTGGATTCTTCCACTCTAATTTGCGAGGTCTCTGAGCTTTGTACGATGATTTTTCGCTGAGTTATCCTCGTTCAAAGCGAAAAAGACCTTTCGGCTTTGATCATTCATTTTGATCGTACAAAAAATATATGGAGTTTTTGAAAACTTCCAAGTTTCCTCTAAAAGGTGTGATTGGTGTTTTTTAATAAACCATTTTTTTAAATACGATAACCCTGAATGAAAAGCAGGTAAAAAAGTCGCGTTTCCACGGACTTTCAGTAAACTTGAGATAACTCAAGAAATAACGAATAGACTGAGGATGGATTTGGTTTTTTTCTAGCCTCAAAGTATCCCAAAAAAACTCTCAAGTATTCTAACCGCTGCGATTTTTCTTTGACTGTGATCGATACGATTGAAATTTTCACTTTTAAATCAAAAATTCTTTTCTCACAAAAATCAATATTCTATTCATCAAAAAATGTGTGACATGGAAAAAAATCGAAAAATAATTTTTTTAAAATGTTCTTTGATAACCAAATTGTTAAATTTCATCTGTACAATATTGACAAAGTACATAGTCATTAAAAAAATCGGTCGTTTTTTTTAAGATGCTGTCATTTTTTTTTACCACTGACATTAGCATTACTCAAAGCGGACCACGTGGAGGTTGTGCGGATGGATTTACGCCTCTTTGTGTGTGGGTGTGCGCGTGTGTTCTCTTAAACAATGACACACACACACACACACACACACACACACACACACACACACACACACACACACACACACACACACACACACACACACACACACACACACACACACACAAAGAAGCGTAAATCCATCCGCACAATCTCCACGTGGTACGGCTTTGGATAATGCTAATGTCGGCGGTAAAAACAATGACAGCATCTTAAAAAAACGAACGATTTTTTTTATGACTGTGTACTTTGCCAATATTGTACAGATGAAATTTAACAATTTGGTTATCAAAGAACATTTGAAAAATATATTTTTCGATTTATGTCCATGTCACACGTTTTTTGATGAAAAGAATATTGATTCTTGCAGAAAAAAATCTTCAATTTAAAGAAATGATTAAAGCGGAAGAATCCAATTAAACGAGCATCATAGTGACATGGCTGAAAAAAATTAACCCAAGCCCGTGCACCTCTTCAAAAAAGGGCAAAAATTTTTTAATTTTTACTTTTGCGACCTCTTTGAGTTAACTTGGAAACGTTCATGGATAAAAATATTTGACCTACAGATCTCGAAACTAGAGACTTCCAGCTTCGATTTGCTTTCTTTTTATTGCTCTATTATCATTTTTTGGCGAATTATAGCCTTCTCAAAATCACCTAAAAACATCGAGATTTTTTTCTGATCCTCTAGTTGCTGTGCCTAATGTGTATATATATATTGTTGAAAAAATTCAACGTATCAGGATCGGATTCTGTTCGATAATGTGGGAATCCTTTAGGATTCAAATTCTATTCGCACGTTGGACTCCAATGCGGCATCCCGATTAGAATTCAACGTACGAATGTGACATTTTAGTGTAGGGATCCAATGCGAGGACGCATCCATATCGGGCCGTGGGAACAAGTACGGGAATTCAATTCGATCCCTACGGCAATTTCGGCACGGAGAAACACTCGACTAGAGGAATCACCCTGAATTAATTTGCGCAACGGAATGTCAAGCGGAACCATCGAATTGTTTTTTCTCTTTCCGAATAGTACGACGAGGCATGAACTGTCTTTGCATATTTATCATAGCCTAACGAAGACTCGTCCGAGAGAAGTTACTGTCGATTTGAAAAACGCAAGGACCCTCCGGAGGTACACTTGTACACGTACTACGATCCAACTTCCGGTAGAGCTGAGCGTCCTCGAGGAAACTCCCGTGTCCTCGAGTTTAATCGAGTTTCCGTGTGCATCAAACTCCTCTCGCGGTTACCGCAAAACCCTCCACAATGCACACACCTACTACGATCCTCGTACGAGTATATCTTTATCGATAAATGTGTAAAAGGCCGTTAAACCAGGAGGTTCAGCATCTCGCAAGATGTAGATTGCGCCCTTTTACCTTGCGCCGGCGTTCGTACACATCTGAAGCCGAGGGGGGGGGGGGGGGGGGGGGAGAGGTATACGTACAACATGTATCGATGGGAACGTGTTTGCGGGACGGTCAAAGTGCAACACGCGTCTCTGGTATACGGGAAAGCGTTGGAACGGGCCCAGGCGACATCAGCTACGATGGCGTTCCGCGATGTTGATAAATTATTTGGAAAATTCGGTCGAGGATCCTTCCCTTCCCACGTGTAGGTACACAGTTTGGAATGTTGACGTACAACCCCTACGCAGCTTTTCCTATCGATAACTTTGAACGCGTACGTGATCGATAGCTCGTCAGCGTTCGTCATTTGGCCGTGCCAAGGTCTGAGAAACTTTCGGTACGTCTTTTTTTTCCAACTCGACGTGAGTGCCTTCCTCGAGGATGTGATTTGATAAACTATTATTGCAGTTTCGGCTGTATCTTATGAGAGATGTGTTTGACCGAACGCGCGATCGAGTACGAGAGAGAGGATCCGCGAATCGATCCGTTGGTGACGACCCGGTGAGCGAAGTACGGCGCGGTTGACGCTCCCGAAAAACCGCTCGCGCTTCGGAGGGTGCACGCGGCCTGGTTGCGAAAGAGCCACCAGGTGCCCCCTTGCCCCGATCAAAGGGGCAAAAAACGTCCTCGGCAAGGGAATGAAAAAGGGAGCGAAAGAGCGAGAGCGCGATTGGAAAAAATGAGCCGCAGAGAAATGAAAGCACCGATAGAGAGAAATAGGGAGTGAAAAACGGCCCGGCCATGTTTCGTTTCAGTACGCATCTGTCGTGTGTAGGGCAGGGGCTGCTCACCCAATGCTTTTAGATGGGACCGAATTTTGTCAGCGAGCTGACCAAATCAATATCAGCCTTATCATTGGAAATTAACAGTTTCTAGATTTCTATGGTAATTTCGTTTTATTATAGCAATAACGACAGAAACGAATCTGAATGTTAGTGGCGCTCGTTCTCGGCTAATGTTTATAAAACTATGAGCGCCAAAATTGTTTAATGTGAACAAAAAAAACATGACAAAAAAGTTAATTATAAATGACAAAATAATTGGTAAATGCATGTTAAAGCAATGGAACAATTCTTATTATATTCAGAATATGATACTAGTTATTTCCAAGCCTGTTCGACCAAAAGGCTTAAGGAGGCTGCTCAGGGTCTTTGCGGGGCAGGCGGCAAGAGGGGAACGCATATGCTTGAACACGGGCGCCTGTAACGGCTGCCAACCCCGAATAATCAAATTTTCGGTTACGTAAAATAAATAAATTTCAGGTAATACATTTGCGGAATGCATATAATTGACTGTTTATAAATGTTATTGATCTTTTTGTTTATTTACATCGCGAATAAGTTATTGACCAAGTTGAAATGTCGCAAACGCGCATTCTAGTTCTCAGTAACTGGTATCACTGAGCTAAGATACGAACGCCACCATCGTGAGCGCGTACTCGTCAAACATCCTTCGCGAATTCCGTTTTTTTTTTGGTTGGCGAAAATGAAAAGATGGATGGGAAAAATGCAAATCGAAAAACAGTATAATCGACGGTTGGAGCAAGTATAACCTGGAAAACGGCAGCAAAAAGTAGTTGAGCCGGCAAATGAATGCGCAGTCGATGGACGACGCGTGATTGATTTGAAGTTTATGCCGAAACACATGCACTGCAGCTTCTGTAAAGAATGATTCAAAATATTTAAATACTCTTTACGAAACCGCAGTAAGAAATTGACAGCAAGGAAGCAATAGTTTGTGCGTTCCAAATTTTGGCGCCTTTTCAAAATGGCCAACTTGACAGCAGCATTGCCACGTGCCGTAGGGCGCTTTATCGTTTTACGCGAGTCAGCTGAAAATTCCTGTCTTCTTTGACGAGTATCTCGATAACGAGACAGACGCTGTATTCTTCGTTGAAATTATTCATAAAAATATAAATAATTCTTACTATTTATTTTTATTAGTATGTTGCGACAGTCGTATTAGAGTTCTCGTGAAGCTTTTGCTATGTTGCTCGTGTACAAGAGCCTTACTTCAATAATTAATTGCTCAACAATCACGCAGATCAAGTACTTGAAATTTTACACGGAGTCGTGCCACCTGTTCGCAAATATCCTCAATAAATATCAGCAAATTATTACTATTTCGCGTTAGCTCAGCAACCTCCTTAAAGTCTGCGTTTACTTTAACCACTGCAGTGTGATCCGTGGCTTGATAAGCAAAGTCTATGCAGCCCAATTTTTCGAACTGGGTTCTGTAAAATCCAAAATACTTAGTTTTTCTTTTCGACTATTTTTCAAGTGTTTGTATACTTTTCATGCAAACAAAACCATTAAATACTTGTAATTTTTATTGATATAAAGATAATATTAAAGATAATTAGAAGAAAAAAAGCTCACACAAAATGTAAGTATAAAGGTGGCATTCATTAAATTACACCGTATATAATTAAGTACAATTTCATATATTTCATTTTTAATTAAATAATTTGTGCTCTCAGTAATAAACAATGTAATTGAATTATAATTATTTATTCTCATGCAGTAACTAGGAAACTTAGGACAAGGTTGAATATATCACAAAATTAAGTCTAAAACATAGATAGCTCGATGTCCTGCGGAATATACTGCATGAAAAAAAAACTGTACTCTATATTACTGCACTTTTGTCAAAATTATGTTAGTAAACAGGTTGTCGTACCTTACATCTATGAAACAAACGTACGATAATTTTGATTTAAAGTCGTTATATATTCGAACAGTTTATAGCTTGAATGATGTACATTCACGACGTTTAATTAATTAGCCAAAACTTCTCTCCACGTCACATAATAGAAGATATTACGATAGCATGAAAATAATATTTTTGTTATAGTTACAGTAAAAAACTAGTGAACTTTAAAAACAATCTTGTCATATTTAGTAATTATTTGTTACCATAAAAGCAACATGATTGGTTTGAAAAAACCGGAATAACTGATGGAAAAGTCTTACGGAGTTAAGCATTTTTCCCAAATTAAATATATTACGAAAGGAAGAAAATTGAAGATATCAACTATAGTTTTTAAGTTTGTAAAGTAAGGATAACGAATAAAAAAAAGATAAAGTTTTGTTGAACTCCGATGAGGATACATGTAAAGTATAGTTTAATAATAATATTAGCTATTAGTCGATAAATAGGTAAAAAAAGAAACAATAATCCAAGACAATCAATTTTCCACATGAAATAGCAACAAACATGGCTACAAGGATGACTGAATATACTTTTCCGGCAGAGGGGCTTGCAAATTGTTATTGTTGCAGTGCTGTCCAATTAAGGGACAACACCACTGTGGCGGCTTCAAAAAATCGATTTTTTGAAAACCATCTAGAAAAATCTAAAATACATTTAAGATTAAGATGCCGTTGGACCCAGGTCGAAAAAAATAATTATTTTCAGAGATATTGAATATTTTGTGGAGCGGTGCAGCGCTCCGTGACGCTCGGGGTCCCGCGTGACGGCGATTCTAAAACTTTTCTGGGCATATCGAATAGCGATCCATACGACGGTTTCGAGATACAAAAAAAACAGTGCATCGATCATGTCCAAAAACATATGGGGACGCGCCTCCGCGAAATCGTGAAAAAACAAAAAGGATTGTCTGGCAGAGGAAAGCTCACCGGAAATTTGATTGACGTGTTGAGCACATATTACGGCTATTCCGTATATGTGCTCAACACGAATAGCCAAGGCTCCGAATAGCCTTGGCTATTCGGAGGAACAGCGATGATGTTGAAAAAATGAGGAAGGCAATTTGGGCAACTATCAAACATAAAATATCCACAGATAGTGAGCCACAACATGAGGATTGCCCAGAGGGAGCCGAGTCGTGGTGTTCGTGGCAGCGAGCGGTCGAAAGCGGTAATATTTCTGAATATCGCCATAAGCCTGAG
Source organism: Ophion obscuratus (assembly GCA_964007375.1). Lineage (NCBI taxonomy): Eukaryota > Metazoa > Arthropoda > Insecta > Hymenoptera > Ichneumonidae > Ophion > Ophion obscuratus. The sequence continues at coordinate 10,796,440 of OZ023323.1, read as the reverse complement.
GAAGTATTGGAGGCAATTACGCCAGTCTTGGAAAATTTGAGCAGAGACGATTTGCTGCAGCGTTGTTTGGGCGGCTTCACGCAAAACAACAACGAAAGCTACAACAAATCAGTTTGGGCAATAGCCCCCAAGTGTCAGTCCGGGAGCAAAACAAATCGTCGATATTGCAGCTGATATCGCGGTATTATTATTCAATGATGGCCTGAGAAGCCTCATGAAAGTTTTGGAGACGTTGGAGATAACTATCGGCCCAAATTGTTTCAATTTTTGCGTTGAAACCGACGCAGCGCGGATCGAGCTGGCGGAGCGCTCGCTCACAGACGCTGCAAAAGAGCCAAGAAGAGCCTCTACAAGTTCGAGAAAAGATGCTAGGGACAATAATTTGCTGCTTGAAGGCCAGCTATATGGTGCCGGCATCGCTGATTAAAGGTAAACAAATTTTTTTCCAATTTATCGCATAAATTAACAAACCTAAAACTTTGAACGCGTTTTTCTCAAAACCACTTATTTGAGTGCGGCACGCAGCAGAACTCGAGCAATTTTTATCCGATCAACTTCAAATTTGGACTGCATCAATAAAACTAGATTATCTAAAGAAGTACATAGGATTTTTTCGATATCTCAATAATAAAAAAAGTTATAGCCTATTTTCGACGAGAAATTTTGCTCGAAAATCGTCCTTTAATTTCAAAAGCGTGCCTATTTTTTAAAAATCAATATTTTTTCAAATCTCTATGTACTTCTCTTCAAAATATCATATTATTGACGAAAACAGTCGGTATTTTTTTTCAGATCGACTTTGAAGAGAGTTCTGCTGCGTGCCGCGAACCACTGCAGAGGCAACAGAGTACCTGACGCGGGAGCTTCCCCAGCGTCACCATGGGGCGTGAAAAATTTGAAATTTTTTTTTTATGTATTTTCAATAAACAACGAACAAAACAAACAAAAAATTTCGAATATTTTTTTTTCCCACAAAAAAAATTCTTGAAAAATGGCAAAAAACAGGGGGTCACAGTGGTGTTCTGCCTTAACTCGATCAGTTCTCGAGGTTTTCATTTCGTTAAGTTCTCAGTCGAAAGACAGCTCGCTCTGACTAAATTCCAGGGGCCCAGAGTGAGCAGCCCCTGATGTAGGGCAACCGTGGAGGCACCGATGAATAAGACAGAGAGAGAAAGAGAGAGGGAGAGCGCGGTCCCATGCTCGGGGATCCATTAATTTGCCGTAATACCAGGGCGTACGCCGTTACCCGGGGGATGCGACGTCGAAATAGCATTAGCGCTTTGTTTCGAATTATCCGTTGTGATACGCGTCGAAAACACAGACGTGCCGTATATACCATTTTGTTGTGGTACGCGAAATTCATGAAATTATAAACCTGGACAGATAGAAAAACTTAATTGATGGATCGGTCGCGCGATTGGCATTAATCCTTTATTCGTTATGAATTATTTTCTCCGCCCGATATTTTTTAATTACTAAAGATCTTCGACTTTCCGATGATTATTTTTTATTCCACTCGGATGAGCGATGAACAAGCGAAGTATTTGAGAAAGTGAAACGAAAGTATTTTTTCTTGCAAACTTGCGAAAAAGGATCTTGGGTCTAGTGGCGGAGAGTGTGCAGCAGGATTGCCCGAAAATTTCACGTCTGTATTCTCCCTAACCTATCGTAGACGACCGCGTGCACATGGAAGAAGCTGAGAGCCTTTTCTCTCTCTCTCTCTCTCTCTCTCTCTCTCTCTCCCTCTCTCTCTCTCCCCCGCACGGCGAGAGCGAGGTTCCCGAAACTATAAATCAATATGACCGTCTCGGGGGTGGAGCGCCTAGTCGCGCTCTGCGGGAAACGAGCCCCATTTCGTCGTCCGACTTGACGAGACGTCGTCAAGACGGCGAATCCAAAAGATATTCCGAGAGAGAGAGAGAGAGAGAGAGAGAGAGAGAGAGAGAGAGAGAGAGAGAGAGAGAGAGAGAGAGTTGTCTTTCGGGACAGGTGCGGAGGATTTGGCTAGAAAAGCCTTGAGGGTCAAACAGAGGCAAGGCAGTAAAGACGAAAGACGTAGAAAGAAAAGGTGAAGGAACCGGGGAAAATCCCCGTCAAAACACCGATGCACAGGTACCCAATATAATTGTGTGTACATTCGCATAGAATTGTGCAGCGCGGTGGTGCAAAGTTTGTCGACTCAAGCCGCTGGATAATAAGCGGTAGAATGCCGAATTGGCCCTAATTCCGCGCCGAGTCTCACGCACAGCGCGCTTCCTTCCGCTTCGCATTTTCCACCCCCGAAATTGCCGTTGAGCGAGGACGGACGAGCGGCCCAAAGGAACAATAGCGTCCCGAGGATGGGGCCTTGTTAAATACGGGAAAAATAAGGCGCGAGAAAGGATCCTCGCAACGTACACGAATAACGAGAAAAGAATGAGGAGGAGAACATAAAAGTAAAGGACGCTTTGGACCTATTGATTCATCCTGCGATAGGTAGTAGAGGTAAGTACCTACAACGGTGAAACGCTGAAATATTGTAGACGTAGAAAACCCACCGCGTGTATACGAGCACTTCTGCAAGGATTGCGGCTCAACAAACTCCGCGGAGAGCGGCTGCAATTCACCGAGACCATAAACCAACTCGTTAATCCGAATTTTGGAAAACACGGACGCGCACAAGCGATTGTCCATCCCCCCACTCTGCACGTCCAAATTTCTAAGGGGGCTGAAAACTCGTGTGACAGAGATTGAGAGCGAGGGTAAAAGACGATTGCACCGCGCTCTTCAAATTTCCTTCCTTCGTCTGTATTTTCGAGCAGTTCTAATTGCACGTCGCCAAGTACGCTTCAATCGGATTTTCAAAATCGTTGGCGGTTTTTTTTCTCTGCCCCTTTTGTTCGAGAGTCCTCCGCCTGCGGTCTCGAGACACCGCTACCCCGAAAGACCCTTTTCCTCCATCTATTGGGCTCGTTTCGTTCCTCTCGCGGCTTTTCGTCTTCGCGCACGTCCGTTCTCTACTGCAGGGCGTGCCGCTGCCCATCACACACACACACGTTGCTCTTTGTGTTTGCGCCTCGCTGTCAGAAGCCACGAGGGAAAATTCGTAAGAGACGTCCTCCGCCAAGCGTCGATTCGCAGTACAATGTACTTGGCAAATTTCGGCAACGCGGAGAAAGACATTTTTCACCGATTTTTGCGCGATCGCTCGCTGATGGTGAAAAGGAAGCCGTAGGAGGCGTGGGGGGGGGGGGGTGGAGGGAAGGAGACGAAGGAATGTTGCGTTGCGTCGGGGCGGCGATCACACCGATCCGGGTGGGAGTGCGAGGAAGCGACGAGAGCAAGAAGAAGTAAAAAACGAACGAGTCCGCAAAGACGCGAAGGAGCGAGGGCGAAGAGGGGGGGGGGGCGAAGGAGGAGGGAGGGAGGGAGAAAAAAAAGGATAAAGGAGGAGGGGCGGAAGAGTCAATGCACCACGGGGGAATGCAACGCTGCTGCATACCGTTGCATACCGTAGTGTGAGAAGCCTCGCTCGCTCGTCCACCTCGACCGATGCACGCGGCAACACCTATACGTCCGCTTTACCGCCTGTATACGTGTATACAGAGCCGAGTATTGCCAACACGAGCGCCCGTATGCGCGGTCTGGGGACGAACTCTCAACGGTAAAAACGACATTGCCTTCAACGTTCGGCAACTTGCAACAAGCCCAACTATCGAACTTTAGCATTTGCGCATAACTCTCGATGGTGGATGTATTTTTTTTTTTTCTTGTAAATTTGACGATGAGAAAAAAAAAACAAAAAAAAAAAAACACTCGAGTCAAGTGTTTCGGGCAATGTACGTATCCTGCGCGAGACCGCCCGTTGGTTCTGCATCTTACAATTCCTCGTCGTCAAAACAATCGCGTTTATTCCGTGTACACAGGAACGCACGGGCGGCGCATACGCGTCGATACGCGGGAGGCCTGCTCGCGGAGGCGATTTTTCCTTCGGACTCTCGAAGCACGAAGCTACTCCGCTATCGCTTCTCGGAAGCACTACGGAGCACCGGGAGCGAGATCCGGCGAGGGTTCCCGCGCTGCAGCTACACGAGGAGGAGACTGTGCGCGTCGGAGGGAGAGAAACAGAGAGCGAAGAGAACGAACCCGCCGTCTCGCCGTACCGCTCGGAGCTTTAACGCGAGCCTGCCCGGGGTGTTGGCGAGCGAGTTTCCTCTCTCTCTCTCTCTCTCTCTCTCTCTCTCTCTCTCTCTCTCTCTCTCTCTCTCTCTCTCTCTCTCTCTCTCTCTCTCTCAGATCACGTTTGCCTCAGCGTCTGACTGGACGAAGCAAGGAAGCGAAAAAAACTATCACGATAATCGGTCGTTGCGGTCGACGAAAAGTAATCAGAGATGGCTTATTAGACATTTGGATTATTATGAAAACGAGGAAGAAAGTGGCGGAAAGGGGAAAAAAAACGTGACGGACGGGATAAAAAGAACAAGGCGAAAATCCGAGAAGCGTTAGGAAAGATCGAGTACGGAGCTCTCTAGCAGACCTCGACTGAGACGAGCATTGCTCGACCGCGCGGCGGCGGCGTCTGCTTTCGTTGGTTCGTAGTGTTGCACTTTCAAGCTTGGTCACTCGACCATTCCCACCGCACACGCCGCCGCCCTATGATCCCCCCCACTGCGTCATCTTTTCAATCCTCCCGTGTACGAACGTCGCGTGTACCTCGTGCGCGCGTTGCGTCGACTGTGCGCGTCCGTCGCGCCGACGACAACGACGCGAGAATAAAGCTATGTTCACATGGACCTATACTATGTGAACTATACTACCGCGCGGCACCGCGCGGTCATGTGAACTTAGCCTAAAGAGAAGAAAAAAGAAAAAATCATCAAGTCTTCTAGCGCCCGTAAAATTCGTTTTGTCATCGAGACTTTAGCTTTCTCACGCAGAGCTGAATACACCTTTGTGGCGTTTTGTTGCCACGACGTGTGCCGGAAATTGCGCTGTGTCGAAACGGCGAATTATTTGGGCCGCTTGCCTTTTAAAAGCTTCGGAAAGGAGAAGAAAACATCGCACGAGTGTGGACGGAGGAATTCGCGCGGATGTCGCAGCAGATACGGGTGGGAAAACAAAGACGGAAGATCAAAGAGGAGGTGAGAGGAGGGGGGGGGGGGGTTGAGGCGAGAAGAAAACGAAGAGAACTCTCGGTCTACCGTCCACTCGTCTTTATGCTCTCCCTTTCCGCCGCAACGACGACGCTCGGCTGTGCGCGTCGGTTGGAGGGGTCACTGGGGAAAGGGAAGGGCGATGAGGAATGGCCGTGAGGGGAAGCGGCGAGGGGCGCAGAGGCGCGCGGAGGGGGAAGACAGCGTGAGTAGCGTGTGTACGCTGCTCTCGGATAAAGCGTAGAAGCATCGTACGCGGTCTGGCCTGTGAAGAAGAAGAAGAAGGAGAGAGAGGGAGAGGGAGGGAGAGAGAGAGAGAGAGGCTGGTGGTGGAACGAGGGCATGCGCATCGAGAAGACCGTACTCGGGCACTGAATGAATTCCCCCACCACACGGTGACCGAGGAAAACGGAGGCGCACAGACGTACACGCACACCGCGCGGCGCACTGTGCCCGTAGATCTTGAGTGAGCGGGCGTGTGTGTGCACGGACGGAGTCGGCGACGGTCCGCGTTACACGATGCGCCGGCAATATCGCAAGATGCAGGCGCTACACTCGGGAAGAGTACACTCGACGATGCACCACTGCACGAGTCACGCGTATCCGGATGTGTGTAGGTACGGAGCCCGACTCTTTAGAATACTATGCGCAGTGGCCGAGAGAGGGGTCTCGACGCCACGAGGTTTCGCGAACGCGGCGACGAGCTCCTCGAGTAGTCGCGACGCAATTACCATTTTCGAATGCGCGCACGAGACTACGTCTTCGGCATTCATCCGTCCATCTTTATTTATCATTCTAAGCAACAATCTGTGAATCTTGCGGCTTTGGAGCATCAATGCGGAGAAGAAAAAAAACATCGTTTTCTCGCACTTATTCTCCGAAATATTGAGCTTTCGGGGGCAACACGGCGATGTTCGAAATCAGCGGAAAATGTCTCATTGGATATACCCGTAAAACGGTTTAAAAGACGCAAAATTCCGAAATTACAAACAGCCTTAACGTCCGTTTTTTTTCTTTCGACTGACAAATTTGCTGGGTGGTTTTGCAAAGGATTTTGGTAGACTTAGAAAATACCGTTGCATTCATACCGGTATGTCAATTCGTTTTGCCGGAAAGCGCACTTGAACAATGACTAAAAAAGAAACAGAAAAATTGGCGAAAATCGATGGTTCGATGTTGAACTTGTCCGAAAAAAAAAAACAAAAAATAATCGGAGCCCGATCAATCAAACGGCATTGTAAAGAGAAAACGATTACGAAGAGAATGAGTGTACAGTGGAGACTTGAGGGGGAAATTCCATTAGACGCCCGAAAACCAGTCAATTTTCGTGAATTTTTTTTTAAGGGGATAAAATAATCGCATCATTTTTAAATGTTGACATTACCTCATTACAACTTTCGAGTGTTCAATTTTTTTCTTTATATAGAAAAGAAAATGCCGGGGTTATAAGGCATTTCTTTAGGCGTTTGAAACAGTGCTCATGTTACAGCTCAAAACGTTATTGATCGATCAGGCTGAAATTTTGGGAATTATCTGAGTATAAAATTATTGGAAGGATTTTAATGTTAAGTTTTAAGGTTATCGCATAAATAAATTACCTTTTGAGGGAAAAATTGTCAAGAAAATGGTCAAAAATATGCAAATTTGATTACAAAGCCCACTTATTCTTTGAATTTTATTTTTTTAAATATGTTTATAGGTCTATCCTTCCAATGATGTTATAGTGAGAAAACTTCCAAAATTTCAATCAGATCGATCGATAACTTTTTTTTACCTATTATAACATGAACAGTTTTTCAAAAGACGCCTAAAAGAATGCCTTATAACGCCGCAATTTTGGTTTGTTTAAAAAAGAAAAACAAATTTTTAACACTTGAAAGTTATAATAAGATTATGTCACGATTCAAAAATGATGCGATTATTTTATAATCTTTTTAAAAAATTCATGCAAAATGACTCATTTTCGGGCGTCTAAAGAGATCCCCTTAAATGCAAAATTCAGTATAGAAACTTTTCTTTGGCCGAGGTGGAAAGAGAATTTGGATTGTTAATATTTTTTTACATCAGTCTACATCGATGTATTTCGTTTGCGATATGCCTTTTCCCCAAAATTTTTATGAGAACGCGTTGAAAATTTGCAAAAAGCCATTTTTTGTGTTTCGTCCGCTTAATTTGGGCTTTCGACCAAAAATCTGTGATATTCGTACTAATCGGCGAAAAGTTTCTCAGGGTAAAAGGCTTTCGACGGACTTATCATTCAGCCCGATATCTGAGTTAGTTTTTGCGGAAAGTGCACTTGAAAAACGGCCGAAAGCGATGAGGCGACTTTGAAAATTTGCCAAAACAATCGAGAATCTATCGTATTGACGTGAACCAAGCGGCATTTTGAGGAGCAACCTATAACGATGAGAATGAGCACAAAGTGAACTCTCAAATCCAAAGGAAGACGCAATTTGGGTAACGATTTTTTTTTCTCACGTGCTCAATGTCGATCTATTTGAACCCCCGGAACCTGAATTCGTCACTTATTTCGTCAAGAAGCTCGAGTTTTACGATATACGGGATGTACTCTACAGAGCATTGGTACCAAACGCCCGAAAAAAGTTCGTGCTCTAGCCGCTGCTAAAAGGGTTGCAACTGAATTGTTGCACCGTGAGCGCGTAGAAAGCGAAATAGGTACGATTAGGTGAGTATTGATTCGCCAAACACATGGAAACCCACCCAAGTATAGCCTTCGTGATGGTTTCGTGGCAACGAGGACGGTCCACGACCCCCACCCCGCCCCCGATACCCACGAAATCGTGCACCTTTGCTCTCCGTCTCCCCGCGTCTCGCAAACTCTCTATTCTCCATGCCATTTTGTCTTTATCCCTTTCCGTCCGACCCTCGTGCATTCCTGTCTCGGTCTGGTTCTCTTGTCCAGGTCGGGGGTATTCCCTCCCCCCTCCGCCCGCCGTCTCTCCGTCGTTTCGTCCGTACCGGTTGTTAACTTGGTCTCTCGGCCTCCCTCCCTTTCGGCTCGTCAACCCTCGGGTGCAGACGGCGGGGGGGGGGGGGGGGCAGCGCATCCTTTGGGTGGGTCAGGGCCGCGCGACGCGCAAACTCGTAATCGCGGGGACCAAGTCCGAGACAAGGACAGCGCGAGCGAAACAAAGGCGACCAAGATTTATCGGCAAAGCCCCGCGGCGACGAGTTACCCTAAAACGAGGACATCGTCGATGGGGGCCCGAAAAAAATTGATGCAACGAGGTCGACGAGGAGAGCAGTCGGCGGATCGGGCGAATTCTCTGTTGTTCGAAAGGCGGTCAACGGCCGCGGGCAAGAGTACACTGTACAATGATTATAATAACGGATGAAGCAAAGCGACGAGAGCTACCATCGAACGAGGCCGAAGAGATGCAACGTTCGCGGATGGGAGAGGAAAGAGCCGGAGGGGAGGCGAGGAATGGAGGAGGGGGAGGTCCGAGCGAAGTAAACAAGTGGATGGAAGGTGGGACGGACGAGATGCGACGGGAGCCTCATCTCCCTCCCGCGCGGTAACACGTTCTCGTTCGACGGCCAGTGCGAGAGCGTGGTGCATTCGGTACCGAGTTGCGCGTGTGCTTCGACTGTCGGACCACGAGAGAGAAAGGGAGAACGCTAGAGGGGGAGGGGGGGAGGGGTGGATTTGCACAGCGAATGACCGCGAGAGAAAGACACCGCGATGCAATTGGAAAGAGAGAGAGAAAAAGGCGAAGAGGAAAAAGTACACGCGAGGACAAAGAGAGAAAAGCTCCCGCAACGCGGCACGCCAGTTTAGATCGACGGACGCGAACCGCATTCCCGGCCGTGACCTTCGCTAGGACATCGCCACTGCCCCCTCCCGATGCTCGCCTCGCTCTCTCGGCGAGAGTTCTGCCTCGTGGAGGCCGCGCGCGTCCTCCTCTTCGCATCTCTCGACGCTTACCCGCCGCTGGCACTTGCACTCATCCGTACAAAGAGACTTACGCGTATTTATGCGCTTTCCACGACCATCGTCGTCATATCGTCGTCATTATCGTCAATCAGCAGCATCGACAATGTTTTCGCCATTATGTCTTTCTCCTTTCATCACTGTTCCTTTCGCGGGCATCCCGTGTCGGCCCTCTTCGCTCTACTCTTTTCGCTTCATTGCGCTTCCCGACACTCGTTCGGTCATCTATTTTTTTCCTTTCCATTCTTTTTCACGGTCAAGACGCAAATTCGACGAATAAGAAATTTCCGAACGCTCGATTAACGAAGGAAGCGGATGATAATTTGTCAAAAAAAAACCCGCGTCTAATAACTCATGTTGGTGAAGAGGATGCGAGTTTTCTCGCCCCGTCAAAGAGCCCAAAGAATTCTCGTTTCGTTTCTCAATTTACGAGGGCCCCGCGCTCCATACGGCGCTTACACGTCTCGCCCGAGCCTTACACCGAAAAACCGAGCAAATATTTGTCGAGCGTCCGCGGGCGGCTAACGGGCCCGCCGGATAAGACGCGTTCAAACGACCGGACGAGATGAATAAAGAAAGGAAACGAGAGAGAGAGAGAGAGGGGGAGAGTGGAGAGAAGAAACGCGAACGAACCGTGGGGGGAAGAAACTACTCCGGCGGGATACGCGCTCATACCGACACACAGCACGAGAGAATCATTCATACTTGTTCCTTTTAGATACACATGCTTCCGTCTCTCTCGCTCGACTCCGCACAGTCTTTCGTTTACTTGCTTTCTCCTTCCTTTCTCCTCCTTCCCCCCTTTTAGCCGCTTTGCAGCACCCTCGACTCGAGAGCGTTCTGCAACTTTCTCTACGATAACGCCTTCTCCCGCTAAACACGGCCCGAAAAACGATTTCTTACGCTTTCGAGCCAATTAGCGCCAATACCCGCCAGCGCGTCAATTTTCTTCTCGGTCGGCGAACGAGAGCGAGCAATCGTCGCGGAATGATCCAAAAACCCCCAGTCCAGAAGAGGGCCGTAAAAAAGTAGCGCGAAAAGTCGCCATCCTCGTCGGAAGTAAATTTTACTCGCTAGGGATAATATTTCCTGCAACTCGGTTGGGAGGTCGCGAGAATATTTCGCCGTGCGAAACTTGCTGCTTTCCACGTTTGAAAATACGGCGATAACTGGGCAGTACACGTCGGGCCGCGGAGACACCGAGATCAGACGGTGATAAAAAAAAAAAATAAAAAAAAGAGAATGCGCGGTAGGGAGCCTCGACGATGGGTCGAGGGGTAACGCGAGTACAATGTGCGAGATTCCGGGCATTGTAATTGCGCCTATATCTATGCGCGTACAACTATTGCGGAACGGATGGGAAAGAATATGGGCGGAAAAGGCGAGGAAGACGAAGGGTGCGGACGAGCGTTGGCCTGGAGCGCGGACAGATAGGTTGCTGCCCTCTTCACCGCCCCCCCCGCCCCTCCATTCGCTTTCGTACGCCAAGCTGTGTCATTTTTTGCAACCGTGTCACCTTGTGGCCCCCTCTTCTCTAGTCCGACAAATAAGAGTAGCGAGAAAAAATCCGCGTATTCTTCTTGATCGGAAAGTAGCGCGGGAAATTGGCAACAAGATCGATAATAGTTGCACGGAGGGCACTCGATTGGTAGGATATTTGTCAAACGCACTCTCGAGGCGAATGATCGTCGAGGCGCGGATGAGAAATGGCACGACGGGTTTGACGGTGATGACGCGTTGTTTACCGTCTGGCGATACGCGGCGGGGGGGGGGGGGGGGGGGCAAGGAGGTGGCGTTCCGACGGTACTTTGCAGCGAGTATCTCGTCGCGCAGGCTCGACGCGGAGTCACACGCGCACACACGATTGCGAAAGATTCGACGAATATAAGTAGGATGGAAAGACGAGCGGAGGACTCTCAGGATTCGAAGAAGGAAGAGAAACGCACGACGGAGTGAGATTAGCGTCAACGACCGATGGAGGAAGGAGGAGAGGAGGGAGCGGAGAGAGAACCGAGCGAAATGATACGAGCCGCGGAAAAAAAGAAGAAAGAGGTACGGCAAGAAATCCTTGCCGATGATGTGCGCTTGGCCAAGACTGGGGCTCACGAATATCTCCGAGTGGAAGGCTCGCGTTAATACTCGCATACGCATTACCAAGTACCGCAATGACTTTTGGTCGTAGTAAAATTGCTTCTTTTCACACGACCTTGTCTTGGTGATAACATTGTTTGGTTTTAAAAAAATATTTTTTAATGTTCTTTTTTTTAATTTATAATATTTTTTGACCGTAGGCCAAAGACTGTGGTACTTCAGGCCAAGATTTTTTTAATTCTCAAATTAATTCTTCACCTTGGGGTATCTTGCTTATAATTACAGCCGTTGCTTGGTTAAGGGGTTACCCCCACTTGCGATTTTGAAAAAATCGATTTTTTTTATTGCATTTTTTTGAAGTATACGTTTTTGAGAATATGTCCTGAAAATTTCAAGTCGATCCAAACAAAATTGACTGAGATGTGAGCGTTGAAAGAGAAGAAGAATCCGTTGTGTAAACGACCGGAAATTGAAACTTTAAACGCGTTTTTCTCAAAATGTCATTTCTGAAGTCGGTGACCAAGATTACTCGAACACTAATGAACCGATCTTCTTGAAATTTTGCAGGCTTATTTAATACATAAAAATGTAGTCTTTAATCGTTCGATTTTTTTTTTTTTTTCGAAAAAAATGGCCGTTTTATAGCCAAAAAAAGGCCGTTTTTTTTCGTTAAAATCGAACCATTAATTTTGACTGTCCGCCATTTTGTAAAAAATGAATATTTTTTAAAATCCTTCGATTAAACATTAGTTTATACTTATATTTGACTAAATCCATCCGCATTTTTTTTTTTCAGATGATCCACTTCGCCGCAATGTTGGTCACCGCAAACCGTGTATATAAAAACATTATTTCATTGACGGCCATTTGCCACTAAACAATGTAATATTTTTCAATAAAAAAATTACTGAAAGTTCTTTAAGATGTGTTCTTTAAGATGGTATATTGATGGATTAAAAAAGTTTTGTAGTTTTCTTTAAAAAAATTCATGAAAAAGGCCTTTTTTGCGCTACAAGTGGGGGTAACGCCTTAAAGCTTATTACTAAGGTGCTCAAGGATATTGACGATAATAGTCTGTAGGTGTTTATATCTTTGAAGCGTGTGGGGTGATGCTATTGAATTCGAGGGGTAGGATATGTTTGGTTTAGGCTATTTTGGTTTTTTTTTTACGTATAGCGTGCAGTTGCAAGGGTCGAAGATCGGGTTTTCGCGACAACGAATGCGTAATATCATTTGATTTGGTAGAAAATGTCATATTTGCATTCGCAACGTCTACCGTCTTCTTATTATTGCAAGTATTACAATGACGTAACTCTCGTCCTCCTGGTTTTCGACTTCGTCCCTCTCTCCCTTCAAACGCATACACGCATAGACGCAGGCGGGCAATACACTCGTCGTTTTCACGTTACGAGCGTGCGACCGTTACGTGACCGATTGGCACACGAGACTAACGCGGGCTGGTTCCCTTTCCTTTCCTTTTTTTTTTTTCCTATCGTACACATATTTTTTCGTCCCCCCGCCCCGAGCACCTGTGCGCACCGCCGAGCGAGACTCCTCGGACAAGAATGGCGGGTCTCAACCCCGAAAAGCCTGACCTACCACTGTGCATATGAGAGTACGTTGGACAAAGAATAATACGAATTCAACGATCCCACCCTCCCTGCCATCTTTTCGAAACGAGAGAGCCGGGGTCTCTGACCTCGGCGAGTCTGCGACGCGCTGTCCCACAGCGTTCCAAAAACTCCACGAACGAAAGCGCGATGAAATTATTCAAAAATCGAGTCTCCCTTTGTCCGGTGAATCGTGTACGAAAGGGACGAATAAATTTCGTCGATTGTAACGCCCAGAGAAGCACGCGGCGATAATGAAGACAATTCGGGTACAAGAGGATAGAAAGTGCGGTAGGCTCGGGAAAAGAAATTTGGCGTTGGGTCGACCGATCGTAACGTAGGAATAAAAAAGAAAAAAAGCGGAGTCGGGGAAGGGAGGCCAACGATCTTTGAGCCGGTGTCCCATCCATATACTCGCTCGATAAAGCAAAGGAAGAGGAGCCAAAGAGAAAAAGAGAGGGTCACTAGCACCACCGAACGCGCGTATACGTTCTCGTGCATTCCGCTCCGTCATGGCGGCACAGACGCGCCGCTTTACCCCCTCCCCATCCCCCGTCCGTCTCGCTTGTTTCTTGGCGCGTTTTACTCGTTCCTTCCTCTTCCACCGTTCGTCGGAGGCTCCCGAGGAACCCCGGAGGCGCGCAGTGGGAAAGATCGCGCGGTTGACGGGAAGGAGAGCTCGAGCGCGCAGGGACTCCCGAGAACGACGCTAGGAAGGAGACAGAGAGAGAGAGAGAGAGAGAGAGAGAGACCCGAGAGCAAGGAGAACGAGAGGGACGAGGAGCGCGCGATACGTAGGAAAGGAAAAGGAGGATAAAAGGAAAGGGAAGAATTGAGATGGCGGGGAGACGGAGGGGGGGAGGGGGTGGCAAGCCGAGGAGTGAGAAAAAGAGAGGCACGAGAGGGCCCACTGCACTAAATGCTCGGCACGCTGCCGGCCCAGACCCCACCCGGGCGACCCGCCGGGCCAGTCGGACCCCGCTTCTCGTCACACCCCTCCTCGCAACGACGAACGTTCCTCCGTTCCCTGCTTTGCCACCGAGCTCGGCCCGACGTAAACAAGCCACCACACCGCGAGACGATCGCGGTTCTCAGCGCCCTGGCTCGCTCTCGCTTCTGGGTATTCGCGCGACCAACAGAGCAAGGATATACCTATTTTTCGATGCACCGCGAACCAAATGCAGGCTGCTTCCGCTCGTTAAATCCGAGCCGTGAATCGAAACTTTTCCCTTCGTCTCAATTTGATTATTCTCCATATTCTCCTATTACACTATAATTCTCTTCAGCGACCCGTGTCCGTCGAGTTCATCAGGCAGTTTCTGTATTTGCATTTTGAAGAAGTTGGACCAATCCGTTCTCGTTCATCGTACGGGAAAAGATGCGAAAAAATAGGAATATCGGCGGCAGTAGTAGCGACAGCGAACCGTCGACAATTTTTCGTCGGCATGAATGAACGAGGCGAAAATGGCGGGAAAAGAGTCTGAGGCTCGGGGAAAGAGAAGCGAGGTATGCGATTCGACGCTCGCGCTGCTGCCTTTCTCGAGCCTCGTTGCACTCTTTTTACCGGGAGAAGAAGGAGGCCGGGAACGGGCCGCGAGCGGAGAGGGACGAAAAGGGTCCGCTGATGCCCGCTGAACGACGAGGATGCATCTCTGCGAAAAAAAAAGCGACAGAGGGACATGGAGAAGGGCGCGCGAACCCGCCGCCTCGTGTAGCGCGGATACGCGTGTTTGCACATGCGCGGGAGCGATGAACTTGAAGCAACTCCGTTGGATCGCGACTACGAGCGCAGCATCAAATCTGCGCTCCTTTTGTTACCAACGAGGCACCTCCCTTGCCCCTGTGTCGCTGCAGTAGGATCCGCCGTACCTACTGTACCATCCTCTCGTGCCTAAGTATACGCGTGCGCGCGCACACACACTCGGTGTGTACGTATTAATAGCATTGGCATTGCGAGCGCGCGGATGCGGAGGACCCGAGGTAAACAAACCGTACGCCTGACTGGATGGACGTCAACATTTCTCGCCAATACTGTGCCTAGAAATTCATGGTGAATTTAACGCGGTATGTACCCACATGAAAAGTAAAATATATAAAAAATTTATCGAAAAATATGTATTAAACATGTATTAAATATAGTTGATTCCAAAAGTTTGATATGCCAATCATATTTTTTATAATTAAAACCTATACGATATATAAATATAAATAAATCCGTTCAAGATACATCTTAAATATATCAGACATACAAACTGAATGGAAGTTTTATATATTTCAAATATGGTTGGTTAAGCAACTTGAGTAACAGCTGACGTCGCAAATGAGAAACATCTTCAAGTCGGTATCTCGCGATAACCTAGCCGCACTAGCCGGAATAAATGATCGGACAAAAAAATTGCAGGTTATGTAATTCTATTCGATTATCGCTCTCTATGCGAACGCAATTAAGTAATTGATTCGATAATGTTAGTTACTCTTGTAAATCCACACACTTCTCAATAAACTAACATTGTGTATTTTACGATATACAGACGATACGAAAGTTAATTTAACAAGTAGAACTAGCTCAGTGGACAACGTTCCAGCTCATCACTCAGAGGTCCCGGGTTCGAAACCACCTTACGGCGTCTAAGCGTCTGATATATAATTTAAATTTGTACCATTAATATATTTGAAGCGCAAACACCATAATCGTAATTAATGACAAGGAAAAATATCGTAAAAGGGTGCAATGATGTAAATAACGTCATAACAAATTTTTTAAGAATATTTCAAGTATAGTTTAAATATATTTCAAGTATATCTTAAATACACGTTGAATATATTTCAATAATATTTGAAATGCAGTATGAATATATTTCAAGTATATTTTAAACGGAGTATGAACATATATCGTCTATATTTTAGATGTAGTTTGAATGCATTTAAAGTATATTTCAATTATAAGTCGAATACATTTAAAATACATTGCAAGTATATTTTCAATATAGTTTGAATATACGTAACCGCCTATCCAACATATATATTTTTATATGCATTCTGAAGATCTATTTTGGCCCAAAACTTTGATATCACGAATATATTTTTAATGCATTTCCCGTATATATTGCATATATCTAATCTATATCTAAGATGGATAATATATATCTGAAATATATTTTACATCCATTTTTAATATATCGAAAAATATATTTTTACATATATTTTATTTCCGTGTAGGTAGATCGAATATGAATTATTATTTAAGAAATGTTTGATGAATCGCGGGTCTCGGAGGCATTGGAAGCGCTTTCGTATCTTTCGGAGGTTATGCGCGGGAATATGAGAGAGCTAAAGTATCGCATACCCGTGTACCTTGTGTATACGATGGAATCAGTGGGAAGGAGAGGGGAGAGCCTTTGGGTTCAGTGTTGGTGACGGCGAGGAAAAGAGGAACACGGTCAGTCCTCCTCCCCACTGCCGCGTCTTGCGAAAGAGGGAGGAGAATATGTACCCCCCGACGACGGCATTCCACCGATACCTGTCCTTAACTCTCTCTCTCTCTCTCCTCTCTCTCTCTCTCTCTCCTCTCTCTCTCCTCTCTCTCCCCCCTCTCCCTCTCCCTCTCTCTCTCTCTCTCTCTCTCTCTCTCTCTCTCTCTCTCTCTCTCTCTCTCCTCTCCCACTCCGTCCCTCCCTCCCTCTCTCTCTCTCTCTCTCTCTCTCTCTCTCTCTCTCTCTCTCTTTCGTTCTACGGTTTCACGTTGACGACTCTCGCACGCCGACCTGGCAATCGCCTACCGCCTACCGGACCATAATACCGATATACAGGTATATCCGCGGGGGAGGACGATAGAAAGAGCGGATAGCGCACCGTCCTGCCTCTCTCTCTCTCTCTCTCTCTCTCTCTCTCTCTCTCTCCATACGCGGCGTACAAACGTGTGTGCGCGCGCGTATACGCATCGGCGAGTCCACTGCGAGGTTCTCAACCTCGCCGCGACCTTGGAGTCCGTTAATTAGCCGAGATTTTGCGGCAAGCCGTGGGAGATAATTAAACTGACCACACCCAAAAATTGCAGGATCCACAAGAGAAATTCAGGAATGCCGAATTCATTAATAAGCGCCAATTTACGCGGGACACTCCGGCCGAGGACTTCTTTTTTTTCCCCCAGATAACGTGGGAAAGAAAAGTTTCTCCTCGCAATCGGCGGACCTTTACGTGAAACTTTTTAAATTTCATTTATATTTTTTTTTAAATCAATGTTCAACCATTGCAATGCGGTTGCTAAAAAATCAAGGAATGTTGCCAAGTGTCTTTAGTATCCCAAGCAAAGTATCATTACGAAAAAAATGTATCGCGGCGTTTTTTGGATTCGGATATTTTTGACGTTGATTGCCCCGTTTGCCTTCTATGTGGTGAATTCTTTTTCGCGAACGTTTTTGCCTCCCTCTCGCGGCTTTCGAAAAAATTGAAACATTTGCCCATACTGCACGCAGCGTGCGAGGTACGAAAGTGTACCCTCTTTAAGTGCTTGTATGTATGTTAACAGCACGCGAGTCGTTGTCGTTCCCGCGTCATCGTATGACGCGTTCGTACAAACGACTTCGGCGAACGAAGAAATAAAAGAAAGAGAGAGAGAGAGAGGGAAGGAAAAGAATACGACTTCCGTCATTGTGTTTCACTATCGTGTGCGTAGATACGAATAAACACGTTGACGAACAATCGCTCGAGCAATGTGAACGAAAATCAATTATCGCGGCCGAGTATCGGGGAGATCGATTCAAACCTTTATTTTCGTCCTGACAGTTACCTAGATAGCGTGTAGAACGATGGTTTGAAAAATATTCGGGTTAAAAAAAAAACATCGAAAGATGGAAGTACTTTTTTTGAAAAACATATTCTCACGTATTGAGATATTCTCACGTAGAAACATATTGAGATTTTTTTCGCGGGAAAATATAACGAGAACATAACGCAGACCGAGTCGATAGAACAACGCACCGTTGGTTGATCTTACGCGAGGTTCGGCTAAAACCGAAGCCCACCGGGCAATGAACGGGAGACAGAGAGGGAGGGAGTGAGCGCGGAGAAAGAGAGAGAGAGAGAGAGAGAGAGAGAGAGAGAGAGAGAGAGAAAGTCAAAGACAGTCTCGTGAGCTCGAATGGTATGAGAACTCGCACACCAGCGCAGACACAAATGGACGGCTTCCCCGGGACACGTGTGTCTCACTTCCTGCGTCGGACCGGAAGTCTCTATAGTACTATCGCGCACCGGAGTGTAGCGTGGTCACGCTACAAGGGCCTTTACTACCTCAATAGTATAAGAAATGGTCCAATTACCGGTTGGCCTTATACATTATAAAAGCCGCGTACTTCTCCTCGCTTCTTTCTTTTTATTTTTATCGCAGCTATCGTTGAGTTTTTTCTTTCTCTCGACGATCAACTAAACGTCCGCTCCCTCCGCCAACACTCGGATACTCTTTCGGCCGTGTACTCGTTCGAAAAATCACTGATATTTTGGCCACTATATTCATAACGGTATAACGTTTCTTTTTTTTTCGGCGTTTCTCGCGTTCTCGATAAAAGTTAAAAAGTTGCGATACGACGCGCAATCTGTAATCAGCATCGACTTTGGTCTCCGTCTCGCTCTATACGCGCGCGATTTGTTTCCGTCTAATAATCTCGAGTGTGGTTACAGAATGTATTCAGCGCAGCGTACGCGACGTACACTCATACACGCTTATATCGACTTTTTTTGTGACTCCCGCCTATTTGCCGAGATCAAAGGATTGGACTGTAAATCACATACGCTGAAATTCGCGCGGGCAATAAATTCCCCCGGTTTTGCGTTCGCTCGGAGCGCCCCTCCACCCCCCCTCGCTCTCTCTCTCTCTCTCTCTCGCTGGGGCGTCGCGCAGGCGTTTCAACAATACGTGTATGCGTGGCCTCGCGACGATACACACGCATTAGCATCTCGGACTGTATCGTGTCTTCTTGCTCTCGCGCACGCCGGGACCCCGCTTCGCGTTCTTACGCAACTTTCGTCACGATTCGGGTGGTCCCCAATGGCGTTCGATGAAGAAAGAAAGAAGAAAAAAAGAGGAGAAATACTCTCGTAATCGCTCATTCGAGGGGGCTGAAATCCATTATTTTTTTTCCATCGTTGATCTCTTAATTTTACGATGGAGTCGCTTTTTTCCGGTACTAATTATCGTCTCGTTGTAAAATAATCGTTACCGTGGGAGGCCTTGGTGAGAAACGCGTGTGTTCGGATGTAGTACGTGTACACGCACATACGTTTGTGCGCGTATATTTCTATATACGCTCATACAGTAGTATAGTATTCATTGATCCCGGGGCGTCGGGTAGGGTCGTGTACAGTTGGGGGACTCGGGGGAAAGGGATAGGAGAGAGGGAGCGAGGTAAAACGGCTGCCGGGTACGGGGGGTCGCGAGAAGCGCGGCGGTACTTCCGGTCGCGTCGCGGCGTCATCGACCCACGTGTGGCCCTCGGACGCGCCGCAGCAGCCGTAACTACTCCTCGCGACGGCGTTGCTTCTGGCGCGCGCGCCTTATTCCAAAAATTCCATTCCGTGGCGCGCAGACTTTTTTTTTGTTCGCCTTCCGTTTCATTCGACCGGCGCGCTATCGCGTTGCAAAAAATACTTTCCGAATTTGGTGGAGTATTGTGTTGATTCTACGTACCATTGGATGTTAAAAAGGAGCCTCGACGTTGATGAAATGGTGCACGATTCGATTCATCCTGATCCGGCGCGCTTCAACCTCTCTCGTCTATTATCGGGAAAAAAGCGAGACGGAGTCGATCGGCCGTTTTTGCGGATCGGTTCATCATTGTCGGATCGACGAGTACGAGCCAAGTTCACGGGCGTGCCTTTTCGAGGGAAAATTCGCGACGCGCTCGCGGCCACTCGCTACTCATGGCTAATACTCGAGCGCGTCGAGCGTTATCCTATTTCCACCTCCGACCACTGCTTTTTTTTCTTCTTCGTTTTCTTCGCGAAACGGCGCAAACAAATAAATTAATCACTGTTTTCACGAAAATAAATTCGAGTTGTTCCGATGGAACACGTGGTCGGTTTCACTCCTTCAGAAATCCTCTCCGAAACCCTTTTCCGCCCTTCAATTTCCGAAATAAATATTTTACGGCGCGAAACACTAAAGTGGCTGGTGCACGATTCTATTCACGTTTTTTTACTTCCAAATTTCCACAGCTTTTTCACTGGTTCAAAACGACAGACGTAGCGTTACCTCGGAACCCAATGGATTACGACGATGGGAACCTTTGTAATTTTTTTGTGCAAAAAAATAGGCGTTAAAAAAACGAGCGATACGTGTGAGCGAGGGAGAGGGTAGAACCGTACGGTACGGCGGTCCGTCCGTCACTGAGAGAGATCGCTCCATCGGCGGAGCGCCGAGGCTAGCCGGCCTACCACCGTCTACATACACCACGTATACGTATGCTAAAGTATGCGGCGCCACGCAACACACTCCGCTTACTATTATAATACACTGGACTATACTATAGGATCCGTGCGCTCTCTCTCTCTCTCTCTCTCTCTCTCTCTCTCCTCTCTCTCTCTCTCTCCCCCCACTCTTTCGTGATCGAAGCAACACGACGAGGCCCACTCATCACGTTGCGTATATGTCGTGTGTTCCCCTGTAGGCTTTGCTCTCACATTCTTAAATAGACCACCTATATACAACAAGTACGTGCGTCAGACTGTGCGTAGAAGCGGGTGTGGGATTTCGCTTGTATATCGGTAGGACTTGCGCGTGTGCGCTCGGACGTACGTACGTATGGCTTGGTAGAGAACAGCGAGGCTTAACCCCCGGAATATACCATGCAAAGTAACGTCAGATTACGCCCATTCGTTACATATATTTCGTTATAGAAATTCGCACGAAAATATTATGCGAGAATATTACGACGAGTATATCATTTTTGTCTCTCGTTTCAATGAATTTTCTCACTGAAATCCCGTACGGGGATAATTTTTTTTTTTCCTTATCAAAGACATAGTACAACGCGACGAGAATTTATTACGTAACGCAGGATTCTTGCACGGGGAGAATATCGTTGTTATTAAAATTGCTCGAGCGGTATCGCTTTTGCCAGTCATTTTTGTGAGAACGCGTGGATCCGTGTTGGAAAAACCGAGAGCGCTTGCGCGCTGGCGGCAAAGTTGGCGTCGCGACGCTCCGTTCATCGAGGGACGGATACGACGACGAAGAACTC